>JBCAUG010002839.1:0-11498 GCA_038406175.1 Haplosyllis leylae | reverse complement strand
AAGTGTTATGAGATAGATCAGCAATACAAATTCCCCTGCCAAGTTTAGTGCACGAATTATCTTGCAGACTCTCGATATTTTTAACAACGAATGCTTTTCAGCATTGTGTCACGCTTGCACGATCGTTTCTGTTGTTCCTGTAGTTTCCTTAACAAGGGCACAACATAAGAGAGCCATCTGGTGTTCATTTTTGAAATCAGTCTTGTGAGCCATCTGGTGTCATAGTTGAAACAAGCAAGCAAACAAACAAGCAAACAGACACTATAGTGAGAATGTCAGTCACTCTGCTTCACAAAAGCAGGCGCGACTAAAAACTTGGCTGGACGAATGATGGTCAACCGCCAATAATTTTCTCTTAAACCTGAAATATTCCAAACTACAACGGGAAGATCCAGTATTATTCCAATAGCGGGGGCAAGCCTTTAGAAGGGGAAACCTATCCTTCATTTCGTAATAATTCCTCGCTCCCCCATCCACAAAATCAAAGTCTTGACAAAGAAATTTTGGTCCCTAGGGCAGGGTGTCGCCTGAAATATGTCCAAATAGATCATCCACTGAGCTGATTTCTAGTTTACGATTGATTTCGGTTTAATACTTGATGAAATCCTACAATCCACGTACAGTCGATGTGGCCTCGGGAATCAGGTAGGAACTCGGAATCCGCGGAATGCTCAAACACACGCTCAGCTTTTTGCACATAACAAGACTATAAATAGGATGTAAACAACCACTTGCTGCATAAATGCCGAAGAAAAACAGAATTAATTCCGAAGAAACATCGACCAGAATATCCCGTAAAAGAAATTGCTTTGAATATTTCGCTTATGAAACACTTTGTTTGACTGGTAGACGTTTCCTGCATGCCTCTATCTTTACTCAAGTAGTTCTCCTGAAACCAAGAACCGGGTCCCGTTGCACCTCCACAAGCCCAAACAAAATACTGTAGGAGTCTAGGAGAATAAATTAAGTACGACAAATAAGCCGTCTTACTTATCGTTCGGGATTTTGAAATAAATTATAATTTCTATTTTGCACATCAAAGCAATGCGTCTACTACCTATTTACTTTACACTACGGATGACAGCAAATGTTATTGGTTTTGTGATCTATACAGTAGCAGATCCACAATCTGAGTGGAGGGGGGGTCAAGGTACGCGAAATGTATGTGGCCGCCTTTAATAGATATCTTTATCTTCACTTATGTCACGCAGGGATAGGGGTATTGCCCCTTTTGTGCCCCTCCCTCCGGATCCACTGGCACGAATACTTCCAACAGCAAGAATTACCATTTTATACCATTCCAATGAGGTTATAAAGCCACTGTCAAACGCCAAGAAATCAATCTAATCCCGCGTTTTCATACAAAACGATGCCCATAATTAGGTTGGCTCCTGATTCTGGCCTCTGCCTGGCTTTTCTCTGGTCGAGGGTTCCTTCGAATACACGTATGTAAGGGTGTATTCAAATACACATTCTTTCAATAACAACAGCAACGCCAACGACAAATAACCCCATTACAAACTAAACTTAGTGCACGCAGGCGGCCGTGTCCCACTAAACGACATTGTAAACGTTTACTAATCGTTCGTTACATTGAGTAGCTGAGGCTGATCTTAACCTTTATATTCCAATGTATTAAACGTCAGTTTAAATGTCATACATCTCGAGGTGTCTAACTGATATAATTTGTCCAATTTACGTCCTTCTTACCGTCATTTGGAGGCCTCAAGTCGCCCAGGTTGAATACCAGGTGGCTCACTTCAGGAAAATTAATGTAGTTCCCTCGACGCATTAAATCATAACCTATTGAGGCAACGAGGTAGGTGTCTAGACCCAGCACAAGGCTTTTTCCCCACCCAGGAAAACCTCCCAACTTGTCCTGTGTTTAGAGGCTGTTAGGTCTTTGGAAGAAAGATCTTTTATTTGCGTTTTAATTTGCACTTTTTAGACGTAGGTCTATTTCTGCGGCGTAAATTAATTTCAAACACAAATTGCATCATTTCACTGTTGCCAGAGCAACACGGCGCAAGAGTCATAACATTAACAGGGTAGCTTGTCACCTGTGCACACTAACAGCAAAAAATGGGCTAGCGCGTAGACCATAGTAGTCAATGAAAAACATTCATTTTTGGGTGTCACTTCAGATGCAGAGAGACTGTGGGGTTTCTTCCGCTCGATGTGCCCCGGGGTCGAGCGGAGGCCAATCCTCCGGTCCCTGTGCCGGGGCTTTGAAATGTTGAAACCAACATAAAACTCAAGCAAAGTGACCTAAATTCCTACCACTGTCAGTACCGCATCGACGACTGACAGTTGACTAAGCCGACGCGTGCAGATGTATGTACTGCATAGAGATAAATGTGTGTACCGTGTGTTTCACACACGTGTTCTATTTATATCTATGATGTACTGTAATTCATAAAGTCGTTGCCGTTTGCATCTTCACTGTTTCATCTGGCAAGCTGTGCAAAAATCTGTTTCGGCGCTTGTGCGCAGTAACCAAACATACTACATTTGTGATCAACCTAATTTCTTCTGAAATTGGCACTCTTCACCTTCGCTATCTCAATGTTGTTTTTAGGTACAACAGCTGAAGACAGACGGGGTCGCGCATGTCAACAATCTTTGAAAACGATTCCCCGACTTCTGACCTCAATTAGTCTTCAATGAGATCCGAAGTAAGAATCACCTTACCACGTCGATAAACCACAAAGCCACAACAAGGGCTTCCGTTATCAAAGGTCAGTGACCTTGACACATGACCTGAACGACCTCTGACCACAATTAGTTCAGCTGAAATGGTTTATCGCCAGCTGCTGTATACCAATTTGCTCGATCTTTGTAAACATACATATATTTCTCCTGCTGGAGGCTTCCGAGTGCAGATTTTATATCCCGCTAAATTTGGATTTTTCTCGTCTTAGACGTCTTATACTTTCACCAAGACTACACTTAAATTAATACGTTCAAAGTCACTTAGTGGTGAACGGACGAAACAGGATGAAATTTTTAATATTTTTACACTCACTCAGTCACGAATATAAAGACTTTTTCATTTGAACAGCTGCAAAAAAGCGTCATGATCACTAACACATTACAAGAACATCTTCCTGTAACTGTCACAGTACATGCAGCACTCAAATTCTGTCACGATACAGAATCATGTTTTTCTTTTGCTATGTCGTGGTCAAATTCCAAAAAAAGTTGAGTTTCTTTAGATTGTTGGTTCTTTGTCGTAGTTTTCTGGGGTTTTTTTTAAATGTTGCAGTTATTGAAATAGCCCAGCGACTGCAAACAAATTAGCCATGCCTGCTTTATTTTAAAAACACTCAAGCTTCTTTTCTTTGCATGGAAGTTACACAATAAGCAGATTTCCTTGCACTAAAGTCATTGAAAGCAATGATTTCAATTCACTGATAGTCAAAAGTTCGGTTACAAGCACCTGATCAGAACAAGTAATTTCGTTTCAATGGTTTTGCATCTCTACACTTGTAAACTACTCATCCTCCATAATTGACGACAAATGAAGTTTTTTAAAGTGTTGTTCATCAACACTGTTGTCATTGCTTTTTTTGGAGGGGGGGATAAATTAAGGGTATAGTTTTCATGCTTACCTCATCTTAACATCAATATTCCAAAGACTCTACTGCAAACTGATTTTTGTCAATACGATCTCACGACCTCGTGTAATAATCCCGTAATTTTACCAATTTTTTATCCATTTCCACGAGAGAACATGTGTATTTAACAGATAGTGGTGACAAACAAAGACCACACATCTGCCGCTGTACTAGTGACTAACTAACTGACTGCTCCATCCAGATGCTTCATCCAGCTGCAGCTGTTCATAACATTGTCATGTTCCACTTCATCATCAATGTGTGGTGGATGTTGAGAATCGACAGGGTTTACTTTCCACTGTAGCAAAGGAAAGGGATCTGAAAACTTGATAGAGTGGGATCCTAATTTCGAAACGACTGATCGCTTATTATAATTGACGATAAATGCATCTTTAAAAGTGTTGTTCATCAGCACATATGCACGCACACGCACGCAAACTTACATGAATCTACCTGCGAACTTGTTCCAGTCACAGTGGGATCCTAATTTCAAAACGACTGCTGGTCGTTTATAATTGACGATATTCAAACTGATATTCATCAACACACACACGCGCGCAAACGTGCATGAATGTACACACAGAAATAAGCATGCACTGCCGGTAGTAGATTATGAACCGTGACAAATGTTCCAATTGCGTCAATTCTATTCAATTCTCGTTTAAAATCACCAACGCACAAAATTTGTAAATTTCTAATCCGGCTTGAATGACGTTTACTATTGAGCTGGAGATGTTTTCGATACGTTTCGCAAAGTAAGAACTTTTTGACACACTTTCTGAATTTATTTTTGCCAAAAGCTTCCTTTTCTCGCCATACGCCGAATACAAGCTTGAAACCCCCTTTTTATCAGTATTGGTATAAGCGTGAGCATTCTAATTCGATCTTGTCAAGGAAGAAAGCCTTTGGCTTCTTTAAAACTGAAAGTTTTTCCATCTATGCAGTGGTATCCATTCGTTTCACCTTTTATGATCTAATCCGCTCAGGTAGGGAGGGTACAAGGAAAAGGCCAACAAAATAAACTTGAAGAAATATTTCAAAGATGACAACAAGTCGAAAGTATGTTTTAGTTGCTGTTGTCAGGAAAATTTAGTGAAAACTTTTTGTTTTGATCAAGCAAAACTTTTAAATCCGACTGCAAATGTAGTGGACAGTTGGCAGGCATGAAGCAGTAAGAACGAATACGGTAAAACGAACACCATGATCGTACCTTTTTTCGATCGCAGTAAAAGTTGTCAAATTTCCAAATAAATATTTATTTGTAAAATAAATTGTGTGTCAGTAAGTCATGAGGCGATGAATAGGAAATGTAATCCCACTTCTCATTATGTCAGCCAGCACTTTGCACCGAAACCAACAACGAAAAAAAAAAACGAGTGCACAAAGCCTAATTTGCCTCTAAATACCACGAAAACAAAACTTGCAACGAGGAAAGGTCTCCGGGTTGGAAGATATTTCGCAGAATTCTATTTTTCGTAATTCCAGAGGCCTAGTTTTGCAGACGACACCTTTTAATTCAATTTATCCTGCAAATGGCACGTCTCGTGTGCAGCGGTAGTTTTCTTTACCAGGTGAGGAGCCTGTTGAAGGGAGGTTTTAGATCACGTTGGGGTTGGCTGCAGTAGTGGATCCAGTGATTCTTGCCCCTCCCAAAACACATACACACCTACACTACAAGGCGGATATACATGCTACAAATTTCTGGATCTACCGCAGAGCTTTAAAAAAATCCCCTTGTAGATTAATTAACTGGTGCATATGTCACATAAATCCTCAATGTAACCCACGTCTTGGACTTAACCTGAAATTGGTCTTGAATTAAATTGGAGATTTCTTTTCTAAGTGCCACTTTTTTGCACTCACAAATTGAGACTTCTGCATTCAAACAAAGCAACCTGCGCAATTAATGCATGAACATTGAAACTGATATATCAATGTCGCAGCAATAAATTGCGTAATGCCCCATTTAATTATTCCATGGGGGTGTCATAAAGACTGGCGCTTCAATGTGACAGACAAATAAACAGCTGTTAATTACAGTGACACTTTCTATTCCACTTGATCATGCACAATGGCGGTGTGTAATTACGATATTATAATGTGATGCACTTTGAAACTGTTCGAAAATCAATAATATAGGACCACAGACTTGCATACACACACGAGCTCCCTGTGTATGCAAGTCTGTGTATAGGACCGTAACGTTTGCGTTAGGATCAATTCACACGACCCGAATGTGAACAGATTCGTCTTCGCTGTTCTGAATGGCCATTCTTCTTTGTGAAAAAATTAAGAATGTCTACCCCATGTTATTAAGTCCCCAGCCTGATGATGTACTTTTGTACTAAGTACAAAAGTGACCTTGCTAGGTGGAAACATCACACAGTCTGTGTTGTCAATATCAAGGAGCCAATGTAATGGCCGAAACAGGAACTCATTTTATGACAATTGACACTCTCGAGTTCGGTTTCGGTCTGAATAACCATTTTACATAAATTCCATTTCAAAAGTTACGCAAGATTCTTGAAATGCTCTCTTTTACGAACCATGCTCTGTAGTACATAACGGTACAACAAAAAGTGAACATGTTTACACCAATTCGCTTAACCTAATGTGGATACCTGCGAGTTCTAAGTGTGAAATCCTGGCAAAAAATAAGCTACAAATATGTCATTCCGTTTCTCACTCGACGAAGCTTTGAAAAGATCTGCATCCGCAGTAATTCGCTGCACATTAAGCGGGGAACTACGAAATCCAGGTGTGAAATCTGGAAACGATAATCTCTACTCCATCTGGATACAAAGTTCCAAGAAGATGTTCCAGGGTCACATTTTTCTTTCTTCTTCCGAATCCTCTCTCCAAGCTACATGAGACAAGAGTTTTCCGTGCACTTTTATAGCTGTCTTTTCAAATTTTTTTTCATTTACTCTCCGGGGTTTGTCCCTGGCGCCAGTCTCTTTATGCTCAAAGCCTGGCAGATACCCACATAAGCTATTACATTAGACTGACCTTGGTGCTTTGAATGTAACTAATACCACTGAATTTAATATTTGAGAATATATGAGATACGAAAGTAAATGTTCTAAGTTGTGCACTCATCCCGATATAACACGGTGGATGTCAGATATTTTACTGACAAGTGCGGCATGTTTCATTCGCTAACATCGCAGATGCTGCAAAGACCACACCCTTCTGGATTTCAATTCAATTACATTCCCCACGAAATGAATTTTCCAACAGTGGCACCTATGAAATTCCATATATAAATGGACCATAGAAAATTTCAACCTTGGGTCTCTTTGACTCGATGGTAAAATGGTCAGTAAACGTTTCGGACGTAATTGCACCCTTTGGATAAAACACTTCAAATGCCCCACCCCTGTCTTTCCAATACTATAACGTCCGAAAAGTCGTATTCGGAATCTGAATCAATTAATCTGTTTGGGTACACAACCATTCTTCCGCACCACTGTGAACCAAATCCTGGAAGAAATAGGCGAAATTATTTGGCTTGCAAATGAGCAGATGTGCCCAGATGTTCGTGTTCCAGATTCCAGTCTTTCATCAGCACGGAGGCACGCGCGCACACCGCAGGCACACGCAGGTACGTACTTCTGTCTACGCGTGAGAGAGGCTGAAAACTTCCAACGAAAAAAAACCTTCGGATTTTGAAGTTAATGTTTTCTGAGTTTCCTCACATATTTGGATCACGATCTCATTTCAAGTTGCACTAAGATTTCACAAAAATGCATCGCTAACAGCCATCATCCGCCTTGTTAGTAGCAGCATGGATTCCAGGTTAGACCTTCCCAAGAACTTTCAGAAGGAAGAAAGTTTGTTCTGTACTCGTTTTATATTTTGATCCAAGTATATGCTTTCCTTGTATTATTTAAATGTCTTCACAAATGGGGAAACAATTCGAAGAATGAGCACTTCTTTAATTCTAAGTCAAACGTTTTTCCCTCACCATCTGCTATGTAGAAAGTGAACAAAATGAACTCCTATTTCCCACCCACCCCCCATTTTTTGGGTTTTACCGTAGATTCTGTATTTAAAGTCCTGAACTGAACCGTCTGGTATGAACTGCTCCCCGAACCTGATTTATGAACAGGTTAATCTGGGACAAACGAACTCATCGCAGATAATCATGAGCCCAATTATACACACCCATGCTAATTAAAAACCGCTTCATCATACAGTAGTCTCCTTCTTTATTTATTTATTACTATCTATTTGTATATTGAATGGTGTTAGCTGGGCCTTCAAATTTGTACTGGAAGTAAGGGTATTTCCTTCAAGGAAAAGATGAAGGTTTTCCCAAGTCATGCGACCGAAAATAGGAAATATTGGGTCAACTCCGTAATTGGACTTCAACAAGATCAGAAGCTAATTTTTAAATCATTTTATTGTTAAGCACATATTTTCACTTTGCGCAACAAATGATTCATGGTTTGTCGCTGCTGCATGTTGTAGTTGTTAACCTACCTGAGGGAGATTGAGTACCTGGTGCAACAAGTCAGAGAAACACAGTAAATCCTTGATTGAGTGCTTCTTAACTATCGCATACTGCAACATTATGCATCATATTTTCCGCGTAAAACACAAGCCTTGTGACAAGGCGTTTCGGGGTGTGTGGTTCTCTTTGATCTTTTAAGGCCCGTTCACACTGTACGATTTGAGACTGCGATTTGCTTTTGCTTACAATAGGCTAGGTTAGAGCTGGTGATGTTATCGCAGTCACACATAATAAACACTTCCATCGAATCCTGCACAACCCATTAGTTGCGATAAAATCGCAAAAGAAATCGCAACCGCACAATATGAACGGGCCTTTAGACATTGTTCACGTTCGGACGTTTATATCGCCAGTACTGATCGGGGTCTGATTGACAGTCTCCATCCACAAACCGTCGATAACTTTCTGAAACCATTTAGACTTTACACCAACATGAGAACAAGTGCTCACCACCTTAATTTTTTGTACTTTGCTTGGTGTTTGGGGATTTTGCTCTGGTAATGCCGGGGCTGTGGCTGAGACACAAAAAATTCCCTGCAAATACGTGTATTTCTGATGAACCATTTGAGGCACGTTCAAAGTCAAAGTAGACAATTCGTTCAAATATCCAATCATTCTATAGATAATGTAATTACAACACAATGCACATTGGTGACCCAACGACATATTACGAATGATTAGTCAAACAACTTCCTGAGACCTCACAATGAGATCAGATTGACTCTGATACCCCCCACCCCTCTCCAATGAGAGTCAATGCCCGAAATCAAACAGACAATTCACAAAAGATCTAAACGTATCATAAAACGTAATGAACTTCTTGTTTAACTACGAAAACATGTAATACAATCTCACCGGTGACAACAAGTACTATTCGTATCACGTAAAACAAGTATTTACATGTATTTACTTATAAAGATGAGCTTATCTCTGGTTTGTTTATACATAAACAACAAATTGAGATTTGGATCCCGAGAACTTCATAAGGAAACTCGGTGAATAAATAATTATCTTCAAGGTATTTGACTATCAGAGAAACAATAGAGTACTCACCGTACTCCCAGTGTCAACCGTAACTTTCGTTATTTCGAAGGGTTTTGTCACGTTCCAGTTGAACCACGTTTCTAACCTTCGGAGTCCCTGTTTTAGCCCGTGTTTGCAGTTCTGAATACGTACCAGGCTGGGGGAAATATGGCAATAAGGCAAAATGTTTGTTAAAAGCTGCGGCCTAAACAACGTTTAGTTCTTTGACACGTACGCAGAACTGGCACAAATACGGTACATGATTATTCCCTCAAAATTAACCTTTTCACAATGTTAACGAAATCTATCTAATCTATCTGACAACAAATGACAATCTCCAACGACAGTTTCTTAAGAACGACAAAGGTGAAATAAATGGGGAATTCAACAACAAAGCCACGTCTGCAAAACAACACATTTCTTATACATTTATTCGTCTCGTCTGGAAGTTGAAGTGCTTTTCAGTCTTTATTCATGCGGAGATCAATGTGTTACGTACATGACCCACATGCAACTAGTGATAACACTGACTGGATCTCTGACAGAAGGGACACACGCAAACAACCAGTAAAATGTCTTACCTGATTCGATTGCGCGTAGACCTTGTTTCTAATCCATGTTCTTTAAACTGCTCTAAATCCAATCAACCATTGCCTTCCACAACAATAAATCCGAATTACATTGCAGTGCGCGTCTGCTTGGTTGCTGCTAATGTATTGAAGGGACGCGAGTGTGTTTTGAGCGCGAGTACTTGGGTTGTGTGTTTCACTTTATGAAGTGATTTACTGACTCGACAACATTCTGCACTTTACTCCACTTAGCCTCCACTCGAATCATGAGACACGCCCACGGATCTTCCAAATTACGGATCCTCCTCAATTAGTGATCAATTTAAGAAAGAAGTCACGTCTGAAGATGTACTCAATGCTTTTGGACAGATGATCTGAACTTTTAATTCTACCAGTTACAAATTCCAGATGCGGACTGACGACATTTTTTTCGAACTGTATGAAAGACCATGATCAGGTAAGTCGTAACACAACAAGATGACGCACGCAACACAAAGGAGGCTTTTCCAAATCTACTGACGATCGTATTCAAGATTCCGCGAATTAGAAAATAATCCAGTAATTTTACCTGGAATGTTTTAACATGTAACCTCGTTTACTGACGACACTGGGAAGTTAAAATCTGAAAGAATCCACTTCAGCGAAACACTGGGAGATGAAATCAGAATAAAAGAAATCAATTTTCTTTATAATCTGAACATAATTCCTTTTTAGCACGTCACCACATTAGGGTGTAAATTGGAACCTGGTCAATGTGGATGGTGCAGAGAAACGCTGGAATTGTGCACCAGCCAAGACGCACACGGTACGCACATTTATCTCTATTGCACCAGCATATCTCATCACCTTATGGGAAATACGGCTCGTGCCCAAGTTGAGCGAGAACTCCTGATTTGGGTAAGGGATGCAATCACATTGACAGAAAGAGAACAATAAAACGAAAAATTTCTTTGACATTTCATTTGATACTACTTAATATGAACTTCCCAAGAATCTATTCTGTAAGCTACGTCGTTTTCGAGTTCGCTGTTGCTCAGTCTGAATGAGCCTCAAAGTAGTAAGCCACCTGACAAGATTGAGAATGTGGTATAAATTAAAACTTTGTTTGGAGAAGAAAAATCCCATACTTTGAGGCATCATTCAACATCGGGAGCAAAAACGTTTTTTCGTGTATTGGGAAATGTCAGAACAATTTAGAATGCGTACTTGTTTATAACCACTGCCAATGTTGTATAATTCTAACATAATTGTTGTAACAATTGCCTTTCCTCTGCAACGTCTGGCACATTTTTATAACGGTTCCCCCCCTCAATGTTCGATGAAAGAAAAATACATCAACTCAGAGGAAGTTGATTTAAAGTTGCATAAGGTGCCACAAGATACCGAAGAATCCACCGTAAATCCCAATCCAGGGCCTGATTGGAGTGTAAATTGGGTTGCCAATAGGTGCCAAATAATTCTGGCCAATAGATACAAAATGGGGAAAAATTCTTTGGGCGAAAAAACTGAAAATAGATGGTTCCATTATATATTACTGATGGGTAGCCCTGGCTTCCACACATTCTGACGTCTTTGCGAAAGTTGTAAATTGTTACGGTACGAATAAAGATTCTGTCTGGCTACCTGATGTCAAGGTCACATCGATTACTTCGCCCGTCTATTACTTCAGAAGACCTAGTTTGTTTCCCCTGAAACAAAGACAACTGCAGACAAAAGGATGTTGAACTGGCTCAATGTTGACCTCGCCCTCTATCACAACAGAACCAACACCAA
>JBCAUG010002828.1:0-11499 GCA_038406175.1 Haplosyllis leylae | reverse complement strand
GAGTACCCCAGTCCCAGGTTCTTTCCCTAGTCTCTGGTCCTTCCTGGGGGGGGGTACCCCAGTCCCACCCAGGGGGTACCCCAACTGAGACTGGAGTACCCCCCCCCCCAGCTGGGACTGGGGTACAGAATGCAGTACAGCGGGCGGTATGCCTCTTGCGGTCGTGCAGGAGGACATTCTTTGCTTCAGATAGGTAGATGAACAGATAAATTGATTAAGATATAAAAACTTGATGAAACAATATGGAGATGAAGAGTGATATGTGAGATGGAGGGGGGTCTGAAAAAATTCAAGCCAAAGCTGCAAAGAACCAAATCCAGTGGTTGTGCTCCTGCCTATAACATTATATCAGCCATTTTCAGTAAACATTTGCTTGATCATCTGAAACATTTTAACATTATTTATTGCATGTTTCCCTTGTCTTTTCTATCATGCAAACTGATATATTTTCATTTCAAAAATCATTATCAAATTAGGTAGAAGAGTGTATCAAAAATATCATAACAAAATGATTTCATAATGAAATGTTCAGAATAGTGACATTTTGAATCATTTGCAGAAAGGGTATGGAAGTTTAAATGTTGTGGCATGGCTCTATTTTTACAAATGCCATGGCTGTTAAATTTACAAAACCTTTTGTATCCTACGTATGGTGGCATGCCAAAAATTAATTCCGTATATTGAAGTTTCATGGTTGTTCCTACTTATCACGCAATTTTCTGATTACTGTTTTTGAGCGTTACATTTAGTGGTGAGGGCCTTCTGACAAGAGGCATTAAGTATTGCATCAGTTTACATAACAGA
Source organism: Haplosyllis leylae (assembly GCA_038406175.1). NCBI lineage: Eukaryota > Metazoa > Annelida > Polychaeta > Phyllodocida > Syllidae > Haplosyllis > Haplosyllis leylae. Next base: position 10,695 of record JBCAUG010002828.1, on the reverse strand, counting down.
AATATTACCTCTGCATTGTAATTTAAGAATGAAAAGACACAGTAAATCTATTAAAAGCTATTTTACAAAACGAATAGTTTCCAGACGAAAAGTTTTAACAAAATATTGACATTTATTGTTTCCTAAGCAGCTTGTGCAATGCTCCTGTAGCATTGATGGAGGTTATATTAAAAGAATTTATGGCACTTGTCAATTCATCAGTGGACTGCCAGCAAAGTTTGAGAATTCGTCGAGTAACTAAGGCTAGTTTTAGACAAAGAGTGATTTGAAAAAGTGAAAATGGGAGGAAACTGACGCTACAAACATTTGTTGCAAATACACAGTTTAAAAAGAAATGGATCAAGCTAACACATAAAGTTTATTAGTTTTTCCCAAAATGTTTAGAGCCCAATTTGTAAGCAAACTACAAATTGCTTTTTACGCTCTTACGTCTCCAGGGATCAGTAACCATTCTCTAATGTGTCCTATCACAACAATGTTTACCATTTCTTCATCTGTAATACATTAAGTCCCAAGTAAGTAGTCCCAAGTAGTGAATACATACGTTGCTCCTTATTCTAAGATCTACTTAGATCGCAATGCATACATGTACTTTCGCGAGAGCTACAAATTTAATTACGACTTGCATCCGTTCACACAGACATCAACTGATGTAACGTTATATTTTGCGACTAACGGCAATTTCTCACGTGGCAGATTGCACAAAAATGTTCATATAAAAAGGGAAGGGAGTGCTTTGTTATGTCAATGAACCGCTTAACCTTTAATTATTTAGGAAGCTGGCCCAGTATTGTATTTCTAATAGCACACTGATTTTTAATGTTTTAAGACAAGAACACAGAAGACCATCTGCCCACAATCAATGATTAGATACATTGGTGGTCTCTCTATTTTTATCCAATATCATTTTAAAGTTAACACGATCAAGTCATGTTTTAATTACAAATTTTGATTAATTACTTGCAGGGTGCAATTGCAATGATTGCTATCGAAACTAGGTTCCTTAATTTCCGTTTCCTGTATCAATTTATGATCAACCAATTTGTGAGCTCATTTAATGGGGTTCAGTGGTGGCGTAGTTCGGCAGTTCCAATTTTGAGTCTTCATTGAACAGAATTAAGAGGCGGGGAAGAGAGGCGAAACATGTTCTTCAATGGAAAATTTGAATGGATTTTACAGAAGGAACCTTAATGGGGAACAGTCGAGGGGACTTATCAATCAATTGAATGTACATGCACGACATAGTCTAAACATTTGAATGCGTTCTAAACTCAAAGTTCCCATTTTCAATCCTGAGGGGTGAAATGGCATGCCAAATCTGAATCCTGGAAGTTACCCTTGAGAAGTTCAATCTTTTAGGGGGGCTGGGGTGGGGTAAGGTCAAATGTCTTGAATGATTTGGACCTCAGATTTGGCAACCCCTAAAATTTGAAATTATCGTGGACAAGTTGGACTTGCAAGAGTTGACAATCAAGTATTTCAAGATTGTTACACCAATTTGCTTTGGGAAGACTATGTGGGAGGCTTTACAAAGAAAGCATAATTCTTGACAAATTGCCACCACAAGCAGTAGCAAAGCCACTGTCAATTGAAAAATAAGTAACAATGAAACTTCAAAATTATCAAATTGTCAGTCACTAGATAAACACAGAACAAATCTGATTTTATATCTGGAGTAATGTATTTGCATGTTGTGCACCTGACCAATGTTTCACTCAGGTCCACGCAAAAACAAATTGATTCTCAGGAATTTACCGTCGTGTGATATTCAATTTCCAACATCCTTCAGAAGTTGATATCTGACATTTGCGTGATGAAACGGTTGATAAATCGCAGTTTAGCAAAGGGAGTACAAAAATTGTGAATGTTTCACTCAGGTCTACTGGTTTCTTACATTCTCCGTGTCTCTAATGAAACACCTGGGGCTGACCATTAATGGATCCGTAGTAAATTGCTTCTAATGGGTCCAGGGATTCAGCAACTTTGTAGTAGAATCCTGTGTTTAATATCTCAAGATTTTTCTACACAGTCTATAAATGAACACAACTAAAATTGTTATTCCAGAATAACCAAAAGCAATTGGTAAATATATATTAATATATTGTAAATTCGTTTCCGAAATGCACCGATGTAAAGGGGACAATTGTGACCTCTGTCGTTTAAATGTACGCACTTAGAAGTGTAGGTCCTTTTCCAGTCAAGAACTCACAAAATCTTACCATTTTTTTCGTATCCCCCATTCAATCAGACAAATGAATGCAATTAACTAATCAATGTTACCGATATCACGCATAAACCCCGGTCTCTTTGATGCTCTGTTTATGTTTCACATCCAAACAAGGTCCCATTTAGGTTCAGATTCACCATCTGATCAAAGGCATGAACATTTAGGCTCCCAGCAGAAAGCCAACTTGACGCTAAGCATGGCAAACAATTTGCAGCCAGTCAGTCAGTCAGTGTTACTTTCTGTAAATTGTCTCATTCCTTGTTAACTTTTAACGACAGGCCAATCACTACATGGAGTTGAATTGTTCGCAAATGTCCGCGCTTATTGTTCAAACCTTTCCATTTCGCAAGACCTGACTAATTTTATTGTATATTCCATTATACAGTGCGACAGACACAAATACTGACAGTATCATTAACCTTGTTTGGAGAACGAATCGTTTAGTTAATTAAAGCAGGATTTTTAAACCCAATACTTATCAACAGAGGTAAAAATCGCTGGAGCTGCACAGTCGAAGTGACTTGCCTTTTTGGTGAAACAGTTCACCTACCCATCACCAAATCAGAGCATAAATTTCTTCCTAAAGCCGAAAGTGGTTACATACAATTCAGCACAGAGGTACCCACCAGTCCCAAGTGGACATTTTGGGTCGCATTAAAATAATTTTGGGAAAGTCACGCATGAACGAAAATATAAATGTGTTGTTGGATAAACGTTCATTACAAAATCGACAATGCCAAATCAAGGCTCCATCGCGCCTGTTGCGATTACCTGTGTAGCATTCCCGTGCACCCTGTGGATACCAGGATCCTCATGGGGCGTACTCACATAAGGATGGCCATTTTACATAGCCCTCCTGGACATTGAAAAAAGGTATATTTTAAAATGGGGTATAGTGCGCTCACCACCGGGGGCATTTTATATAACCCCAGTGAGGGATACCTAAAATTTTAGGGGGAATGGGCTATTTTACAGAGCTCATGAGCATTGCAATATTGAGTAGCCCGAAATATTACACCTGCTACATAACGGTTGATATGATTTGTTGTGATCCAGAATGTTTAAGCATGGGTATTCAAAGTGAGAAAAAAATCTTTTGCTAAAACAAGAACGGGGTGGGTATTGTATGGAATTCTAACACATTTTCCGTTTTCTTTCGGTGAATGCGCCATTTTTGGTAAGCGCTGAACAGAAACGACCTTTACTGAGTCGCACAATTTACATTCGTACAACCCACGTGTAGTCAATCGGGTTTGTCACAAACTTAACGAAATTGAACATATTGGCAATAGAAATTTTATAGGGCCTATTACACTAAAAATAATTACAGCAACAAAACGTTATCCTCAGTGGGATTTCAGCTTGTGGACTGTGAATCCATTGTTCTCCCCGATGAGCTAATCAGACATTGCTTACAAGTCTTGATACTTTCAAGATCTCTAAATATAATCATGCGGTTTTAGAAAAATTATCAAATTCTAAAAAAAAACAAAACAAGTGGTGTACACACAAGGGCCAGTTATGCGTTCCTCAAACAAGCACATGCCAGATTAGCACAGTTGGCAACTGGAGGTAACGTTTGTTACTGGTTGCTGGAATACTTTTGTCATCACATAAGAAAGCCTCCAATGCCGATTTTAGCGTGTTTGTGAAAAGTCTGAATGCAAATTAATAAATACCTCGTGATAGGATTTACATGATTAAGTTCTGCAATGCATTAGACAAATACCTTCTAATTGCTTTAAATAAAAAGCTCTTTACACACATCTTTCACACAAAAAATCCGATTCACAAACGTGACCCATTTGTTTGTAGTTTGCGAGCAGACTCCAGGTGGACAGTAGAGCTAGGGAAAAAACGTTCAGTATACCAAGCTCATTTGACTTATATATAGCTTGTAAATTTTAAAGGACACGAGCTTTAATTTTGAAACAGATAATTTGAAATCTCAGTAATAAATGTACTGACCTCTTATTTTGATTGTCTTACAAAAAGGAGCCGTGCAGTTTCTGGATGTCGGATGTTGGGAATAAATTCAATAAGAATTGAGCCCTCTTAACGGGTAATATTGCTGGCAAAAAGACCTAAGTATACTCTACCGGTGTGTATTTCAAAATTACCATAAATGTGAATCAGGATTATTGTGGCTGCCAATTTTATTGTATTACTAAATTTTATTTTTAATTGAATGAAATAAGAATATATTTTAAAAAATAAGTTCTGTTATCATAGTTGTGTAAAATGAAATCAATGCAAAAGAAGTGGTAATCACAGTTACTTGAAATATATAGTTAAAACATAGATATAGATATTAAATTTATTCCAGACAACAATGGCTGTCAGTTTTTTTTTCAATCTGCAAACTCAAATTCCTGTATGTACAGATTAGTGTACAGATTAAGATTTACCTTTGTACAAAATTATGAAAATGATAAAACAGCAGGATTATAGGCAATACAAGCTCCATCTGACAACTCAAACATTCAATAGGGTATTTAATTATTTACAATATGAAAGTACATCATTACATACAAGTATCAAAGTAGAAACTAATAAATAAAAAGTCTGTACTGTGCCAATTCTTTTTTTACATCATTACATACAAGTATCAAAGTAGAAACTAATAAATAAAAAGACTGTACTGTGCCAATTCCTTTTTTTGCAAAACTGTGATCATTGCTATCAACGGAAAACAGAGAGGCCAACAATATACACAACACCATACTCCCTGGGGATTAATATGTTTTTGTGGTTGATGATGCAAAGTCAGTTTTTAGGAATTTCTCTCTTTGATTTCTGTTAATGAGCAAAACTGGAAAAAAATGACTATTGTTTCTGTCTATTGGCAGCCTTCCCTTGTGCCAGGAATGTACAAGTTTGACTCGTGCGGTTTTAATTGATATTCTAGACATCTTTACATCCCCCTTGAAAATTTGCTTCTAATAAGGTTACGTACAAATATAAACTGTATACGATCCACCATTCCCAGTTGTGAAGAATTACAATGTGCAGCAGATGTCCTTTTGCCATGCAGATGCAAAGATGTTCCGATCATTGCCACACTAAGTGACACTGTAAACTGTACTTAGAGTAATGATGGGGGATTCAGGGGGTTTCAGCTTCTTGCATATCTTTCATCTTTCTTACACATAGGTTGTAAAATTACTAAACGAAGACGATTATAACAAATTTGTCACTGTGTGTATAATGTATCTTCACACTTTGTTTTAAGCCATGCACATTTGTGCAAGGTATATCAGTTGTCTCTTAAACAGTCATATATGTTTGTTCAAGTATCATTCACATTTTGAAGTTATAAAAAAGAAAACAAATTTATCAAATTGATATCTTGTGAGTGAAAACGATGCTGACGCAAACATTTAATGCCTTAATTGCTTTACTGACTTTACTGCATTGACAAAAGAAGCGATTTGGAAAACATGCGATTGGTCAGCCCATCGTCTGCAAAGCGTTTGTATCCCGCAAAGGACATTTATCTGCTTCACAAAAAACTTTCGAACACACTGCTTTAATTACACTCTGCAGAATGCTCACCTTCCACAGAACACACAGGTCAGAAAAATTAAGATAGAAAGCACATAGATTTTTGCTATTTGACCGTGATATGATCTTGATATTAGGTACCTGTGACTTTGGTATTCGGATGAGCTTTCAAGTAAGCTTCCATGGAATACAAGCAAACACAAGTCAAAATAATGTGAGATATTACATTGTTTGCTCTTTTCACCTCAATCAGGAAGGCAAGAACATTTTTTTCCGAGGAAAATATCGTTTCTTGATTTTGTCTTATCATCATGAAATGGTCAGCAAAATGGCTTGTAAAATCAATCTGCCATGTTTTTTTTCTCTTTTAAACAGTTAGCAAGAGAGATGCAAGTTCTCTGCAGTTAACTAAAATGCTAAAATTTGGCTGCAATATCAAATTTAAATTAAGCACCTTCTCATTTATTTGAATACAAATCTCAACGATTGCAATCAATGAGCCTTGAATAATATATACCTCATTACAAATCCTTTTAGCTTCTCATTACTAACGTTTTTTTTCGTGCCCTAAGCTTTTAAAAGTGAAAAAGGTTTTGAAATTGTGATCGATTACGTTTTATTTCCACACTATTACAATTCGTAAATGCTTACATTATAAAACTTAACAGTGTTTTTCAACCTTACTTTGCTTTTTAAAAGTTTGATATACAAAATCGATGTCTTAACACAAATGAAACTCAACGTTTGACATATATTCTCTCTGTACGGGCTTCTTTTGTACAAAGAATCTTTCAAAATGTCAAAATGCTACCAAAATTATTCAGATATAGTAAGCAAGTTGAGTATTTTCAATGCACTGAAAACTGTGAAGGTTTATTATACATAATGACATACAGTCTCCAAATAATTCCCAGTTCATATTTTTCAGGGGACATTTAGAATAAAGCCAACATCGTAAAAATAAAATTTTAGCAACTTAGATTCACAAATGTACTTAAAACATTTTCTTTAGTTGATAAATGCTTTCTATCTCGTGTTAAAAAGCGTATGTTTCCTGCAGCTCAGTTGATGCCACAGACAGTCGATCGCATCAAATCATTAAAGTTCCCGGCGTTTTCTTCCGCAACCCTAGATGATTGCCGTTGTAGAAGTCGTTAGCGTTACATTCAAGCAAAGTTCAATGTGGGTACGTTTTTATAAGTTGTTAAGCACAGCTTCTGCTAATATGTCTTTAACCTTTCATATTCCCTGTTTCCTTCTAGAAAAACAAAAACATCTTCGAAACTGGCTCAAAAAAGTGTACGCAAGTTGTTGGGTAATCCATTACAGTCAAGTGGGTGTCACTGGATGTTTGGCAACTTTACTTTTACCACTTAGTTTTCATGGCAATGTAATCTTTTACCACAATTCATTTCATTTCTATGTGTTTAATTCTTTAAAGGGTGGTACAAAGGGTACTTTATCGTCGGTAAAGAGCTTACAGTACTGTACTTCTTGGTCGTAGGGGATTCAATGAAAGATTGTTTCAAATAGTGATTGTGGTGTTACCTAAATAAATTGTAACACTTTGAAAGAAACTTCAAGTTACTCCAGAATTAATCGCAAGAAAAAAATGTCTACTATTATTTTTCGCTATTAACTACAGATTTTAAGTTAGAATCAACTCATTTGCATACATTTTCATGTAAGAAATTGCACGCAGGTGTTAAAATCTACTACTGCATTGGTTTCTGAGATCTTTACACAACTTAATTCCAACATCCAATTCAACAGCATACAGCAGTGTTTATTCTGTGTATATCCTTGCATAATCACCGGTGTATCCCACTTTCTGCTATTTGTATGGTATACTACATGTTTGTTATTTTTTATTTAGATCTAGTTGATTTTCAGGTTAAATCATATGGTTGAATTGCATATCAGACAGTTCTGAGTGTACCAGATTATACCAAAAAAGAAACAACCTCATTATTTAGAAAGTGTTAGCACTCATTTATGTTGATAATGCAGGGTACGACACGTGCCTAAGCACCTACAGGCAGGGCTCCGCCCATACCCTGGACCCGTAATTCACCGGCCAATAGAAGGCCGCTATATACCCGTATATATAGAGTGCACTGCTAATAGGGCCAGAGTAGAATAAACGCACTTCCAGTAAACCAGCAGCTACTCTTTTACTTACGTAACGAGGTATGCACGATGTGCACCTTACATGGAGGTCCTTACTGATTAATTGAACCAGCATCGGATGGATCCTTTTTCAGTTTTAGTCACTTTAGTAGTAGTAGGACTTTTTCAAGTAGTGTTTAGACTTGTAGCTAGTTATCGAAACAGCAAACAAGTTCCGGAACAATATTTTTCAAACAACACTCCAACAAACGACGAGGATACTCAAACTGAAATATCAGAACAGGACACTATTTTAGATCAATGCCAGGAACATTTACAGGACCTCGAGAACAATTTCTATTTCTATACGCAATATCAAGCACAAATAAACCACAATATTTGGAGTGCTCTCAATTATACTTCGTATTATAATGATGACGCTTCCACTGGGACAGCACCAATTTATCACAATCCACCATACCATGCCATCGATATAGACGTTGCCAACGATCCCGATGACGTGCCGCAGCTCGCCCAAGGTAGAGACATATCAACACGTCCTTGGGACCATCTACCTTATGGTTGCAAGACCAGGAGCCAAAAAGCATATCTGCGTCGAAAGGCAAAAAGGGAGGCATGCAAGGAGACATCGGACATTGATTGGTGGGACACACCACTACAAAATCATCCTCAGCAGGACCACAATCACCCAGAGACCAGTGACACTGAAAATAACAAATTTCAGGATGCTGAAGAGGGAGAAGATCCAGAAATTACGCACATGCCCCTCCCAGATACTACTGCACAAGAAAAGCTAGAAGACACCCCACCCTTGAGAGGTTTCAGCAGAGGATTTGGAAGAAGACCTGACACAAAAAGCTTGTCAAATCTTCCTAGACCTACAAGCTTCCGAGGTATGCACTTAAAGAATAAGGACGCATCATCTCCGGACAAGATCCAACAGCAACAAGTTGCTGAGATACACTGCCACAACAACAGAGAAAACACCCAGTAAGCTCTTTTATGTTTTGCTTAGTCCCTTATCTAAAGATGGAGACAATCTTCGATGGCAGCCTCTAATGAAAAACCTGAATCCCATGATTTAAAGACATTACCAGACGACCCCTCATCAGATGAAGAAAATTCAGACTCTACAAATGTTAGTACTACCGAAGAAGAATGTAGAGGTACCATTCCCGGATCAACTGAAGCTACTGCTATGGCTTTGGCCATGTCACGAGCCACTGCAAACCCGGTTGTACAGAGATCACAACCCCACAAGGTAAAGCGCACAACTAATTCCAAACAAGTACAACATACAGCTGTACAGACGGAAGACTCCAAATTACAACCCTCATCAAACACCCAGAAGTAAGAATGAGACCCCTTTCCATCATTAGAAACATTTTTCATTCGAATTCTGACAGTAATCACCCTAATAATAATAATACTACAAACAATTCCGAGGAGTCGTGTCTACGATTAGTCCAGCATTCTACAAGATCATCCACGGCCATACCATCAGCAGCTACAACATCAGAAACTTTTCAACAAATTCAGGCAGCCACGGCACAGCCCGAGACTGTTTCTCTTGCTCCTATTCCATTACAACATGCGCAGGTAGTGCACCCCACTCAATTAACTGCACACACAAGTACCAATAATCCAAGAAATACAGTACCATCAGGAACTCTTGCCGCACAAAGCATTACTACTGTTAGAACTACCGCAACAACTCCTCATCAGTTGTTGTACCCATCTTTAGCACACATGCCACAAGGTGTTCGTATGCAGACTACAGCTGCTCACAGAACTTTAGTTCTTCGACAAGTCAGTGACACAATGAACCCTAATTCTGATCTACCTCAATACTCTGCACAAGTGACAGTAGGAGAACATTATGTGGTAGACATAGGGACCCAACAGAATGAAAGCGACCTACAGAATAGCACGACCACTTCCACCGTAACCAGAATTGCATCGAACTTACCAGACGATTTCAACCCCACAACACCACAGGATCCCTGTGACACTGTCACACCTGTGGAAGAAGACTATCTAACTCCTAATTCTCAACAGACAGGTAGGACACTTTCTGTTCATGATGCCATTAATAGGGATGCATACCCCAGGGTACATTTCAGGTACATATCCCAATTCCATGATGTAGCACATCAATTAAATGAGTATCTGAAGCATTATATGCCACTTTTAGTGTAGGCAAGTTTATTTTTGCTGATGAGTTAGATAGATTTTTTACAGCCGCTAGATATATAAATATCGATCATTTACCGTTCTTACAAAGAGCCTTACAGATAGTCAATCAAGACTACTACTCTTTAGTTGATCACCAAGTAACCTTTAGGAATACAGATCAACCACTTACAGACACAGACATAGACTTGGATACAGATGATACATTACCATATGAAGATAGTGTCCAAGAGCTAGAACAGTTTTCTGATTTAGCCACTCCTTTACAGACACAGAGAAAGGTTATTAGTTCCAATCCCTACACAATACCTGGTTCCGCACTACAGTCCGATGTACAAGAAGGTAGTTTAGGTGAACCTGATACTGACACATATTACTCAGCTCCCAATTCTCCTAGCAAAATACCTAGGGCTAATGTAGGATTAGTCTCTGAACAACAATTGAACAATAATCAGCTGCCAGAGTCACATACCCATAACACATGTAGGGTTACTTTTCATTATCCTTCAGTTAGTCACACACAAGGAAACAAAGGTAATCAACCACAAAATAATCCACAGTACATTTTAGACTCTTCAAATAATTTGTTCACGATAGGTGGTATTCCCTTAGTAGTTGATCCCACCGAGCCTGAACCTTCT
>JBCAUG010002817.1:0-11499 GCA_038406175.1 Haplosyllis leylae | reverse complement strand
GAAACATGTACGGCTTAAACGACGTAACCATTTTATATGATTATCAAACGCCTACGACACACAAAACGGAAATATTTATCCAAAAAAACATTAACGTCTTTTCTGACGGTACTGTTTTTATGACCAAAAAAAATTACGTCATGCAAAACTTAAACATTAATTTATAAAAACGTTAACGTTTTGTGAGACGTAGGTGTTTTAAGCGTAAGTAACAGCGCAAGAACTGCTTTTCCCGACACACATTTCATTTGATTTTATGAGGACTGTATTGGTGGCGCCTTTCCTATAGGGTTAGCTTTTTGTAGCTTGAGGTTTACATAATTGCAATTGCCTTCATTCCAGCTTTTCACGATTAGCTTTTCGGTCAGATCTGGCAGATCTGACAGATCTAGATGTGGATTTATGCTCCTCGCTGTTCTTTGTGTTAATTATTTGATGATGTACACACAATCTAGCAAGTACTGGAAATATTAAGTAACCCTTACCTTTACAGTTAAAATTGTGATAATTCTTGAAAATTGGATTTTTTATGTCAGATCTGTCAGATTTGCTAATCGTGAAAACTCCGATTATCTGCACTCTCAGTCATCCTGTCATACACACCACACTACTGAATGACATGATTCTTTTAAGGAGATTGTACAAATTTTCCTCTCAGGTGGACTCATTAAGGCCATTTGAGTTGCCTTGTATCATACACCAAAATTAACTTCTGAGAAGCATGCTATCCATTCAATTCGAAAAACCTCTTTGGCATGCTTTCTTGCAAAGGTACAAAATTATTTAAAATGGGACAGGGAAATAAACTTGAGAAAGCTGCAAAAGTCTTGAAAACAAGAAGCTGCCTGACCAGAGTATTTCCTTGGAAACAGTAGTTTATTCTTATTCCCCAGGCAAACATTCATCATGCAACCTTTCACTCTTCACCGAAGATTTCTTTCAAATGAAGAAAGAAACATTCCAGAAAAGGATTACTCAAAGCTGATCCACCGACTGACCAAATAATTTGTGTCTTTGGAGTAAAAGTAAAATTTTTTTATTAAAGTCACGTTGAGTGACAGAATACTTCTAATGGGTCGGTTCGTGCAAACTCAAATGTCATAGGATTTTTTATTCTGAAATTCTGAAATATGTCCTTGCAAAAGAGGTTATCCATATCATTTCTTTTGAGCCAATCAGCAAAAGACTGACATCAAAATCGTTTCATGAACCCAATGTGAAATCGGTAAGGATAGACATGACTGCCACATTTTGGCAGAAAACGACCGTAAAAAGTGTATCACATAACTTGAATCGTGCGTCAAAGCAGGGTTGGAGTGAGGAAAAACTGTAGCCAGGTTTCAGAGTCTTTTTGGGATACCAAAGAGACTATCCCAATAATCTAAAACAGTAGATTGGAATAGTCTACAACAGTAGACCAGAAATTACAGGTTCATACACAAAGACAAGAATATCTTGCAAGCTTTGTAACAGTTCTATTTTCCACAATGCAGCAATAAATTTTTCCCTAAAATTGAAAAATAAAGGAGGTTAGAAAAGCACATCATTGTTTAACTTAGATTAACAGATGCTTTTAAAACATGAGAAGCAACTTCTTTGTAAGAGAGAGTGATTGAATAATCTATCGGTGGGATGCAAAAATGTACTGTCTGTTTTACCAACATATAACCAAAACTTGGGGCTTAATGGGGTTTTTCCTAAATGAATTTCACTGAATTCAGCGAATCATGAAAAAATCCAAAAATGGTATGGCTACCAGAGTTATTAGCCAGCTAGCAACAGATACATTACCATTCGGAGAGAATGTACATTTCCATTACTATCTAGATACCATCCCAGAGACAGTAATAGAAATATCTTTTTACTACTACTTCTAGGAATGTATCTGTTGTCACATATGGAGTGTCTCTGGTAACCATGCTACTGTTGGATTTTGTCGTGATTCACTGAATTCAGCGAATTCCGTGAAAGTCATTTAAGGAAAACTCAAATATATAACCACTTTAGCTGATATCCTGATGGACCTATTCATCAAATGCAATATTTTGACTGGAAGCTTCTACCATTGGGAGTAATATTGTTTATCTACAAGAATTTCTGATGAATGGCGAGTCCAGCTCTGCCTTGTTTTGAATATAAGTGCTCTGACATGTAATGTAATCAGGGCTTATGGGTAAAGATAACAAACGATTATGCACTTCTACATGTTGTTGCTCTATCAGATTCATTCAGTTCAGTATTTCTAACGTTATCAACCGATTGTAAATAGACCTTTATGGAATTCAAAAATGTCAATAAGTTTCATTGTCTGAGTTGTCTGAGTAATTTTCTTCTCTCAGACGAAATGAGAAAAGGACATTACTCGATGTAAAGAGGTCATGTAACCAAGGAAATTTGCAAATAAATGAGCGTCATCTTATGTTTAAGTTTTCCTGTGGACACACATATGGTCATACCAAAAAGCTGTGTCTGGAATAAGGAATATCTATCAGGTCCAACCTATTTGTTTACCCTACAGAGGCACTATCTACATTTATAAATTGAAAAGAGACAATAAATAGGAATAGCTAGTTATCGGGACCTTTTTTTGGTTCATTGTTATTAATATCTACCAAAATACTATTGGGTTAAGAAGATTAATGGATTCTGCATATCCATGCCTTTGGACCGTCATGGTTCCTAATTTTTGGGACTTTCTTGTCACACTTTGTTGTGTGCAGTGTGCTTGCCTTTCTGATTTTAGATCTACACTATTATTGTACTGCTATAACAGAGTGATGTGGAGTACTTCACAATGAGTAATCTGTAATTTCCCTTCTGTTTGGAAATATTCATAGATTGGGATCGGTGTGACTGTGTAGCCTTTTCTCATGATTTGACAACTACTTTGCCATCAATTTCGGAACGGGCCTGAATTCTACCCACTGGATGTTATTGACCATAAAAGACACTTATCATTTTGAGGACACCGCCGGTCCAAAAAAAGGACTGGCTTTCTCGGAAAGTCTATTTGAAAAGGGGCAAGAATATCCATGAAATCTAATTTGTGAAGTGAGTCGTGGGACAGATTCTAAATTTGAATTCTCCGCCTATAAGCCTCTTCCTATCAAATTGATTTGATTTTGGCCAGAGATTTTCAGTGAATTGTAAGGATATAATTCATGTAAAATAAGCAATTCCTTAATGAATAGGGAAAAATATATCCTTATTTTTAACCTTCACATCCGATGGCCATTATAAATGAAGTTAAGAAACAGCCATTATTGATCAGCTCTTGTCTCGTCGCTACTAATTTATTTTCTTCTGCTTTGGACCCACATTTTTGTATAAGAAACATCTGCCTATTATCGTTATACTGTCCAAATCAATGCTGTAAGTAGAATTGAACGGTACTTAATGAATTATTCTTACAATGTGAAACTTCAAAATGAAATGGCAACCATCGAGCTCAACTTGCATTGTTCACAGCATGGTCATATTCCTCAGCTTCATTGGTTAATATATATTGGATTTGCACAGTTGTTAATAGACAAGGAATACTAATTCCTCGTTTCATTTCCTGGATGGTAGGGAGTGTACGCTGATCACGTTCGTTGAAACCCTTTGCAAGACAGACTTCTTTCCTACCGTAGATAACATTAGCAGTTTAGTGATAAAGTACATCCAGAAATCTATAATTTCATAGGATATTTTTGGACCCATTTTCAGTATTGATTTTGCATGAAAGGTGGGAATTCCTCTATTTTTCCATTTACAAATGGCTCCTCACAGACTCCAATACAATTCAATAAATGGTACATATTTTCGGACTGGTCTATTTAATTTAAAGTTAAAATCAGACATATTGAAACTAATTACAATTAAATTTGATAAATAGATTTTGGAGCTAGCTATTTTTGGAGCTAGCTAGTGATTAGCTGGGAAGAATTCGTAGTATTTATCTTTCGCATATCACACCCTGAGGGATCATCGGTAATTTTGAACTAAAATGGAGAAATCTGATCCCGTCCTTACAATGTCAGTCTGCGGTAATTTCAGGTTTTTATTCACCCAGCTTCCACTGGTGAACTTATTAAGCTAACTCTTGCACCAATTTTATTTTTTCAATTTACAAATCAGTTAAAAATGACAAAACATTCACATGCTCAAGACATTGTGCCCGGGCATGCTTGGGTGGCCTCAGACCATGTTCATATGCAAATTAAGGTCTGAGACAACAAAACAGCTCCCAGAGGGTAAGGATTGGATACCCTTCCTCCCTTCCTCTTCCCCCTGAGCAGGGCGTGTACAGGATGTACCCTGCCCACCTGGACAGGATACATCCTTCTCTTGGACAGGACATACCCTCCCCCAACAGGAATTGTACAAGCTGTACTTACTGTCCCTACCTGGACATGACTTGGACAGGAGGTACCCTCCCCTCAGAAACAATCTGGTTAGGATGGACCCTAACTCCTCCGCCCCCCCCCCCCCTCTGAACAGAATCACACACAGACGAGTGAAAACATTACCTTCCCTCGTACTACGTACGTGGTTGGTAAAAATCCACTTATTGACTGGAACAGGTAAGAAATTACTGATACTGTTGTT
Organism: Haplosyllis leylae; assembly: GCA_038406175.1. NCBI lineage: Eukaryota > Metazoa > Annelida > Polychaeta > Phyllodocida > Syllidae > Haplosyllis > Haplosyllis leylae. The sequence continues at coordinate 6,909 of JBCAUG010002817.1, read as the reverse complement.
TTGTCAGAAATTATTAACGGTTTTTTGGGATGTATTGGGCATCAAATGGATGTGTTTGGAACAGTATGTATGTGTAAACGTTCCAGATGTTTATCTGTGAGCAACGAAAGTTCAATTTATTTCATAGCTAACGAGAGTCAATGTCGGAATTAATTGTCGTGGCAAGAGCTAGCATTCGTATGGATTTGTTTTCGCTCCTTTTTATTCTCAGATACCAACAACTATTTCATAGATTTACGTTATTTCTGCAATGACGGAATATTAAAATGTATCTCTACTCAGTCCGTCAAAAGTACGATTTCCGACAGAGCCTGTCGGTATTGAATGTTGTCTGAAGTTTGTATTTTACTGTTGATAATCATAAAAGCCGTTGAAGCAAGTAATGTTATCTTCTTAAAAGCTATAAAAAATAGGTTATGACGACAATGTGTTGCAGACTTCACTTTCAAATGGCATTTTCAAGAGTGAAATAGAAAATCAATTTATTTTCAAACCTAATTTATTGACACAATATTTGTAGACTCCATTTTTATACTCAACTTTCATTTTTCTTCACTTTGCTTTCCATCACAGATTATTTACTATCTTGTTCCCTATAAAAAGAAGCGAGTAGAGACATTTTATGTATCCTCATTAGTGTCTCATTTGACTTTAAATACGTTTGGAATTAGGGACACATACTATTTGTTTAAATCAAGTATGAGTCTCCCAATTGTGTATGGATCCAAATGGTTCAAAAGTTTGTTTGTGATATTCTCCACTTATCTTTTACAGATAAACATAAGTATATATTACAACAAGGTGTTATTTCTCATGTAGAACAAGGGTGACTGATCAGTGTATGTGTCTCAAGCTGATACGTGTTTAAAGTACAAGAGTAAATAAATATGAAAATTATTTTATTTCTCTGAAGTGTTTTATGTTCTCTGAAATATTTAGCAGTAGTAGTGTCGGGGAAATCTCCCAGTTGTGATCATCATATGTATATTAATCACCGGCCAATCAATGTGGGAACAACCGGAAACTATTGGAAGAGCAATATTTGTAACATGCCTAATTTCAGAAAGGTGAGACAGGGAAACGGATATCTGCGTGTCACTGTTTTGACCTTCGCTTATGTAAATCTCTCTTGCACTAGGAGTATTCTCAAATCTGTGGTGATATTAAACAGTTACCTCTAAGTTAAAGAAGCCATGGACGTTTGGTCGGTTGGTGTAGATACCGAGCACATTGCGAGGGAAGAGTCTCCATCAATGAAGGATATTGTGAATCAACTTAGCAACACTAGTCCTGCTGCTAACATCACATCTGTTGATGAAGATGGGGAGGAGGAAACAGAAGGAGAAGACGTGGATCTAGTCAGTAACTTGCAAAGAACTAATAATATCGAAGTCTACCGAAAAAGATGGTACATATTGTTTGTGTTTTCCTTCTTCACTGTAACACAAGGTGAAGTTAGTAACACATGGACTCCCATAGCTGATTCAGCCCAGTTCATCTTCGGATGGTCAGACCACACAATTGCTCTGATTTGTAACTTGGTCCTCATTGCTTATGTGGTGGCTATTCCTTTTTCTACGTGGTTGATGGACGCAAAGGGTTTAAGGATCTCATGTCTGATAGCCGCATTCATGATGAGCCTCGGAACAGGTATCAGATGTATCACGTTTTCCACAACTTTAGATACCTGGTTAGTTTCAATAGGACAAGTTTTGATTGGCTTTTCAGGTAAGGAATTGATTTTGGTTAACGTTTACATAAAATTCATCTGACGCTTATCTTGTAATGACAGAGAATTGATTCTCATCCTCTAAAATATGTTTCAGTTTCGTAGCCTAAAATAATATTTAACAATAATACATTTTCAGGACCGGTTGCTGTTACTGGAGCACCTCTTCTCTCCTCCAAATGGTTCCCAGCGAATCAGAGGACAACATGCACAGCCATAGCAGTCATCATGAACAACATTGGCATGGCAATGTCTTTTATAACCGGACTTGTTCTGGTGCCAGGTGTTTCTACAGAGATTAATCCATTGCCAGAGCAACACCAATATCAACAAATCAAAGCTGATGTTCTGAAGTACATGTACATAACATTTGGAAGTTGCACACTGGTTTTTCTACTTATACTTGTCTATTTTCCAGCAGAGCCTCCGATCCCACCTAGTGTAAGTGCTGGCATTGAAAGAACTAATTATAAAGAAGGTATAAAAACAATAATAAAGAGCTTCAACTTTTGGATACTTGCACTAGCTTACTCCATACCAAATGGTGCTGGAACTGGCTGGGTATCAGTAATAGACTTGATTCTTTCTGATGTTGGAGTATCACAATCCACAGCAGGATGGATAGGCTTTATAGCAGCTATTGTCTCTAGTTTTGGTGCTATGATTCTTGCTTGCCTTGCTGACATATTCAAAGGAAGGATTAAGCAATTTCTCATAATACTATATTCCATAGCTGCTTTAACATTTATTTTATTTATTTTCATATATTACAAAGTTGTAATATCAATGCCTCTGCTCTATATCAGCTTAATTATAGCAGCCTTTGGAGCATTAGCTAATGCACCGTTGTTTTACTCGATGGCTTCAGAAGTGACATTTCCAGCAGGGGAGGCAGTGACAAATGGAGCATTTACAATTTTATTCAAATTATTTTCTATCACATTTCTGTTGGTACTATCAATGCCAGGAGTAAGTACGTGCTGGATGAACTGGTGTTTCATTGTGTCAATAGTCGTCTCTCTTCCTGTGCTCTTACTGTTCAAAGAACAGTATCGTAGGTTAAACATGGATATCCCTGATTCGTGACTGGACTTTTATGTTCTTCAAGCTGAGAATTTAATTTTTTTACCGGGCAAAACACTCGAAATGAAGTCACACAAGCTTGTATGAAACAGATACAATCGAAAGCAAAAGACAAAACCTTAGGCAGTTTATGTTTCATGCTAAATTGTTTCTTTTATCAGTTGTTTTCGATCTGATTTGTCAATGACCTAAATAACTGTCTAGTTTACCCCCATTTAGCATAATCTATAAGACATAATTTATTTTTTCTTCTCTTGTACATTGCACGTATTTATGTGCAATAGCCACAAATTTTAAAAATTCAACTACACAATACACAATACTTTGAAAATGTAATCTCTTGTTGGGAAATAGGGTTTTTTGTTAATCACAAAAACGGACATAACAACTGCAACTATATCACCTTCAAATGTATTTCAATGGACTTTAACAAAATACTGTGAGACAAATGAACATGGAATCGAATAAGGACACGTTATGTACCATTTCTCCAGAAATAAATGGTGGTCAATCTACTTGAACAGAAACAATTGAGAACTGAGTTCAAAAATGTTATTATTGACATCTCATGATCTCAATCGACTGATAACAAACTTACCGCGTACCTTTGACACTTATATATTGTTTTTATCAGTCACATGAAAACTAAATGCCATCTGGCTCATTCGATTTTTACAGTGTGCATACTACTATGTTCGATAGTAAAGCATAAAACAATCAAGCAGCAATGCAATTATGCCGAGCGTCATATGAATCAGTTTACGCCCATGGCATAGATGCGCAGTACACGTAATTACGTAAAATGGAAAACAACCACATTGGCAACGATACTGATGCTCTGTTACAAAACGATTTTACAAGCAACAGTTTGCTAATCAACCGTAGCATTGAAGCGACAGTATCCACGGAAGTAGAAAGGAGTCAACCAACTTCTGGTTTCACTCGATATAGTATTGAACAGAGTGTAGATGAACCGAAACCTGTGATCATTGTCTACAAGAGACGATGGTATGTTCTTGTCCTGTACTGCTTGGTGTGTGCGACCCAGGGAGGTAAGTTTGAGTTCCACGCTTTCCTATAAACAAGTTGTTACTCAGAAGTCACATTGTTTGCAATTTAGTCTTAGTGACGTGGAAGTTCATCTTTTATATTTTTTAAGTCGCTCCAGATAAGTGCCCGAAATTATCCCACAAATAAAATGCTTCTTGAAAGATTGCCATCGCAAATGGTCACGCAACGTTATCACTTATTTGCTTTCAAAGCCAAAGGTATGGGACTTTTTTCTGGTCCTTTTATTTAGTGTGCTTTCTTTTCTTTCAGCTGTTTGGGCACAATGGGGACCAATTGCGACTTCTACAAAGTTTGCATTTCACTGGAGTGACCACACAATAGCATTACTGGCTAACTGGGGACCAATTTCGTATGTAATCGGAGCACCTTTCTTTGCTTGGCTGATCGGAAGCAAAGGCATCAGAGTGGCGACGTTAGCAACAGCAGGGTTGGTTGCAGTGGGTACTGGTTTCAGGTGCATTACATCTCGCCCTCCTTATGTTACTTGGTTGGTTCACACCGGCCAGATGCTTAATGGCCTTGCAGGACCTATTGCATTTGGAGCCACCACTGTGGTCTCAGCAACTTGGTTTCCTGTCAACCAGCGAACCACTGCAACTGCTGCAGGGACCATTCTGAACGGATTGGGTTGTGCTGTTCCCTACCTGGTAGGACCCATGTTGGTTCCTACTAAGATCAATGGTACCAATGGAACAGGAATTGAACATGGTGTGGAAGAAGTCAGAAGGGACATTATGTTTCTTATGTACATGGCTTTTGGTTGGAGTGCATTGTTGTTCCTAATAATACTCATATATTTTCCATCTAAGCCACCGACCCCACCCAGCATATCAGCTTCACTAGAAAGACTGGATTACAAGAGCGGGCTTTTACACATCATGAAGAACAAGAAACTATGGATCCTAAGTCTTTGTTATGCTATTCCTGTAGGTTTTCAAAGCAGTGTTGGCTCAGTCTTAGATGTTGATTTGAACGTGATTGGCGTGTCACAAATTGATGCGGGTTGGTTAGGATTTGTAGCTTCCATTATTTCAAATTGCTGTGCGCTACTCCTTGGATTATTCTCGGATATCTTCAAAAGACGAATGAAACTTTTTGTTATTTCATTTTACTCCATAGGCCTAATCGCTTTTGCGGCTTTTATCTGTGTTTACATAAAACTGATACCATATTCAAGCGCTCTCTTGTGGACAACGTACAGCATTAACGTCATCGGAGTATGGGCACCGTCACCCATATTCTTTGAACTCTCAGCGGAAGTAAACTACCCAGTCGCTGAAGGCACCTCTCATGGTTTCATCACCTGGTTAGCCAATGTTATCGGTGCTATATTCCTCGGAGTGTTGATGATTCCTTCAATAGGTACCGGATGGATGAACTGGGCATTACTTGGATCACTTATCGTTACAATTCCCATCATGTGCTTATTCCAGGAGAACTACACCAGACTGGACATCGACACTCAAGAACAGAGTCCTGGAAAAGTGATCCGAGCTGTACCCGCCTACCTCCATGGTGACGTCACTCCACATCCGCTTTACAATTAACATTATTTAAAATTATATTGCTAAACTTCATTTTAAGTTATTTAAGTGCAATGAAAATGCAAGGTTGGTGTATGTTCTAAGACAGTTATTTATTGCAAAAGAATTCAAATATAAATATTAAGAATATATCCAGAGACCTTACACTAATTCAGTCTAGATTTTGATGAGCTCTAAATTAAACAAAGCAAATCAAATATACTAGCACCGTTCAACAATAGGGAAATACAAATCTTGAATTAGTGTTTTACTCGTATGCAATTGATTGTTTTGAATACATTTGTACTCCCACCTACCAAGTAACTGGAGTTTCTGACCCAAACGCACATACATAGTATGTATTAAGAACAATGACAATATTTTGATACGGCTTTGATATATGTATAAATTTGATCTTTGCAACAAAAGAAAATTATTTAGTATGATTTTTTACCACATTGAATTTCCAGTTGTTGTTTTTTGTATGCAATCATTACTCTGACATAATAAAGTTTTGCATTCAAAAATGCCATAAATGTACTCAACTTACATTCTTTTATCGACTTTGATACAGGTTTTTCATATCAATTTATATATTCTGCTGTATCTTCTTCATTTTTTCACATTTTTACTTCAAACAAAAGTAAAATGTGCAGAATGTACACTGTATTCCATATTTACTTTGAAAATAGTCAATACTGTTTTACAAAATTTAATATGGTACAAAAACTTAACTATACAAATAAAGTAAGTGTCACATTTTGACAATGTTTTAGACAAAATAAAAATAGGACAGCGGTGCAAAAAACTTAGGAGAAATAAACTTTATGATTTGATGATAGCTACACATTTTTGTTTGCATTGGAAACAAAGATACCCAATTTAGAGTTATTAACATGATTGATGTTTAACCAGAAATTAATATGAAAAACCTGTATCGAAAAAAGTCGTAAATCAATGCCACATCCAAATGAACCATGGCAGTAAAATGTTGCCGAGAATCGCGTTGGAAAACCCTGTTGTTTTGAGATATCCACCTGCAAAAAGAAATGGCATATTTTCCTGATTGTTTGGCAGGGGATTTGAGGATCTCACAAGGATGTCTGCACTGTCAACTTCATATTGATCTGAGTGTATTCAAATCTATCTTTCAAAAACGATGTGATTCTCTACCAGGACGGTACTGTTCCTCCATCTCCACCGGCAATTTAATGTATAATGATTTTAGATAGATATAAAAGAAAACTATTGGTAAATCTTCTCTGAAATTTAAAGCAATTTGAATGAACCATCCGTCATGGAACAAATCGGATACTGTTCAGAATTACACAAATTCCACAGTTGTATTGTCACTCTTTTCCGCTTCGTGTTTCACCCTGAATAAATTTCAGAAAATACCTGTGACTTTCAGGAGATCAGAAAATATGTTTAGCTTTTTACAATGGGTGTCTATGAGAAAACAGATTTTGAGGCATAAAAAATAAAGAAGACATTTGTCCCAAA
>JBCAUG010002806.1:0-11499 GCA_038406175.1 Haplosyllis leylae | reverse complement strand
CCGAGCAAAACGATTTCCCCGTCGTCCAGAACCCGGATCTTCCGGTGCTTCCACATGTTACCACGGATGATCTGGCTCTCTGCGCGTGGCGCCACCTACTGGACAACCTGGACAGGAGCCCTAATTTCTGGTTCACACTTTTTGGCAATGGTTTCTCGCAATTGTCGAATTTCCTTGCAATCAGACTTGTGCTTCTGCTGCCAGTCTTTCACCTAGAATTAAAAAAAAGGATTGAACAGTGACAAATTCAAATGGAGTGAAGCAGGTGACACACTTAGATGTTAATATGAGGATCACTAACCATAATTAAGTGATTATTCAGGTAACAACGCAGTCAAAATGAGTTCAGCGTTGATGGTCTCGGCACCGTAGATCTTGTAATACGGTGGAATGGGATTTAGGCGCCAATCCAAAAAGCCAAATAACGTTAGTGGGACATTACCCAAAATAATGGCGTTTAGAGGCATTTTACGTTAAACATGTTAATTCAGTTACAGACACACAATTTCAACCGTGCAAATCTACCAAGATTTTATTGCACGCTGTGGCCTCTCAATTAGTGAATGAGCATTGTTGTGCCAGGCATTGTTGTGGTGTCTCTGAATACAATAACACAGTGAAAAGTGTCCGTGCAGATGATTGGACAGTCGACATTCGGGTTCTTTCAAGATAAATTTTAGACCAATTGGACCAATTCATCTAATGGTTACATCTGCATCTGTGGTTAGGTCATGATTATATTTTTCTGTGTCTGTGGTTAGGTCACTATCATAATTTATAGGATTATAGTGAGTTAACTCATTTATGGACACATGTCTATTAATGTCATCCAACTTTTCAGACTTACTGCTATACAATTTATGGTGATGCCTGAATTGATAGTCCCCTCCCCCCATTGGATAGTTACCAGTGGGTTAGTCAGGTCACTATCAAATTCTTTAGATCAATTTGTCCAATCGGTCTAAAATGTATTTTGAAAAAAAAATCCGGTTGTGATCATCACCAGTTAATGAACGCACCTGACATTGCTTGGAGCAATAGTTCGCCACGTGGCACTTCGCACACAGCTGCAGTGGTCTCCGTCGGTTCCTCGTCTCGCAGTGGCTGCAGTACCTCTCGTCGTACTTATGAGTTATCGCAAGCAGTCTCTGCTTCTTGAACTCCATCACGTTCATCTCCTTTGAGTGCGCCATTCTGTGATGTAAAGAAGGATTTTAAATATAGTCCATGTCATCTGAGATGACGTCAGGATCCCAGAGATCCTATACATACCATTTTTGCTGGCTCGTAGAGTCAGCTTATTGGTTACTGCGAGGTATTCTTAACATCCTGTCCCAGCCCTTAACATGAGCCTTTGGCAGTTTTATGATAATTGGGCCTATTTTAACCTACATTCATTGGTGGCAATTTGTTTACATGAGAATGTTGTCATGACGTCAATTTACATGCCAGCAATTGGGTCAACGACGCAACGTCATTTTATATTGTTGGCTAATTACAGAAACATTACTTGCAATGATCTCTCTTTCGACTGTTCAATCAAATGTACCGATGCTAATTTACAATGTTATCTCGTTCAGTAACACCTCAACAATGTTTAGTACTACAAAGATCATTGGATACCTGAGAGGCCATATTTGGCGATAATTTCTAGTAATTACTAGTATTTGCTGACAGTAATTATTTTCTGTCGGTAACAAGTTTTTCACGCATGACTGATTCAACTATCCGTGGGTTCTGTGGGACAAACGAATTTGACCCATCAAGGAATGTTTAACTATTTCATTATCATTAATTAAGATTTTAAACCAAAATCAAAACTTTTAACTGCATAACACAGATCACTTTAAAATGCAGCAGATTTATTTTAAACTACTAAAATATGTTGGACTGTTTTTCTCACCAAAAATTCGAACACACAAACACAAGTTCAAAATGTGAGTCAGTGTTTCAGGTGGTCAAATGTTTGATGCATGAAACCTCTCAACAGGTCAGTGCAAACACCTCACGCAAAAACCGGTGGTGGATCCCATAAGCAACCCTATGATCGAACAACTTATTTTTCAGCTTTTTTAAAATAATATTTTACTGGATTCATTGGATATAGTAACATTTGTTATTTTCAAAAGAAAGAGTATTCAATTCTGCAATCGCCAGCGGAAGGAATAGAAACACAGCTTTACTCTTGAATTTCTAATGACCTCACAAATGCTTTTAAAAAGACTTACCGTGCAGATGAAGCGATGCAACTGCAATCGGCTTGAGAACCCCTAAACAAAACGTGTCTGTCCTCCAGTTTACCAAGGCAAGAAATGTCTTCACCATCAAAATTGACCCCAATTGATTATCCAGAGAAAACCACATGACTACTGGTGAGATCCGATCAGATTGCCGCATTTCTAAAGAAAACTGAATTAAACTTTGTTAAAAGTTTATCATTACTATCCGTGGACTATCCGACCAACTATGGAGTTTTCTGGATTACGGAACCAAATGCACTTACAATCGAGTTTTTTTCCGAAGATATAAGATTGGCCAAATTGGCATTTTTGTATTCCTCAAATTGAAAAAAATTTAGATAAAGAAATCCATTATTCTAAGTGCCTTAATAAATGTAACTTTATTTGGGTAAATTAATTAAGCTCTTGATTATTTTGACATTAATTTGGCTTTCATATTTCTTTTATTTTCATGCTGTTTTGGGGGAAAATTGGCCAATTAATAGGCTGATGTCACACCTTGAGGGGTTGGCGCCCCCATCTGGGAAATCCTCGATCTGCCACTGATAAAACGTTTCACAAAAATCAATGTTGTCAATATAGGGACTAACGAGAAAACTCGAATATCCGAATTAGGCGACGTTTTCACTTAGTCCGTGTCAGTAAAACACACTTGACTACAGGAAAGATCCAATCAGAATGTCGCATTTCGAAAGGTTTAGATAAATCTTTATTTGTAGATTAATCTTTATTACTATTCCTGGTAACGTTACTATCTGTGGGCCGTGGAACGTTCCGTAACTCATTGTATTTGGCGCCAAACTTTTGTGCACGGAAGCGCATTGTGACGGCTGACTCGTACGTGAAAATGTAGATCAGTTACGTAAAATTCAACCAGCACAACATCAGTGAAAAATGTTAAACTTTATTATTATGAAGATATGATCAGAAAATGTCATCCTCAAATAAACAGAAAGTTGGTAAAATCAGGAAAACTCGGGACAATTTAAACAAACTATAAAAGGAAACATTAGCAAAACTACAGTAAGATAAAAACATCATCTACCACAATCCAGCGTAAAATGCAGTCGGCTAATATTTTAATTTAACAAATTTATATCAGGGTCATTTTATAAAAGTACCATGTCAACATCTCAGAGGCGGATCCAAGAAGAAAGCCAGACACACGTACCCCCCCCTACACACACACCAAGGTCAAACTTTCTTCATTTTTATGCAGTTTTTGAGAAAAATTAGACAAATAATAAGGTTAGCGCCCACCAACCCCCGTCTGGCAAATTCTGGATGCGCCACTGAAAAACAATTCATCCGTATTGGTAGGGTAAAATAAGCATATCTCAATACTGTTCAGAATATCTTACCAAAATGTTCGAGGGAGGCGGATCCAGGATTTTCTATGTAAGGCAGTGGCAGGTCCAGGATTTTCCAGAGGAGGTAGCAACTAAGAAGGTGGGGGATGCGTCAAGCTACTATTTGACCATTTTTCCTGAAAACTGCATGAAAGTGAACAAAGTTTGGTCCAGAGGGAGGGGGGCATTCGTCTCTTGCACTCCCTAGATCTGCCACTATAAGGAGACGCTATCCTTACATGGATGCCCGTACCTTTATTTCAGGCCTTTTAACTGAGAAGGATCATAAAGGTGAAGAAAACTGGGTTTATTTAAGACCTCTATGGATTCACCAACGTGGTTGGCTGTGAACAACTAACAAAACGATTTACTGATTCCTGTGAACTATGGAACAACACACTTACTAAATTAAAATTTCATCTAAAATTGATCCATTCTTGCTTCAATGTCCCTGACTACTGCTCAGGTACAAAGTATCGAGGCCACGTCACGTCCCACTACGATACAACTATCCCATTCTTCATCCGTCAAACCGAAGAGGTTGCCAAAATCTCGACCCTGCGGATAATCTTTCCGAGGCTGATCACCGAAAAGTCGGTATATTCTGATGTGTTGATCGATCTGTTCGTCGGACAGGTTCTCATCCTCAGGAATATCGTATGGATTATCTCGGTAGAGTAAATCTCTTAATCCTCGCATGTTAACGCAATCGTTCTTATGCTTGCGTTTCCAGTCTTTAACCTGGCACTTTTTGGAGCAATATCTGGCAGTGGCACAAGCGGAGCATACTTTCAGTTCCTTTTTAGGAAGTCGTTTCCTGCATTTGCTGCAGCTGTGGGAGTCATGCTGCGACACAAGCCACGAAAGCTGAGCGCTGTATGTTGGGATAATGTGACGTCTTCTATTCAGTTCCCGAACGACTTCTTTGAAGTACAAGATGTCGTCACAATCTCTCTGGTGCCCGTTGTCATAGTCGTTGTCGCGACACTTTTTCGAGCAGTAACTCACCCAGCAATAGCACACTTGATCGAGAGGCGCCGATTTCGACGTTTGCATTCCAGATTGTTGCATTTCTTGTCGCTGTAACCGTCGTAGATTTCGACGAGTTGTTTTAACGCTTTTCTAGTAAACGTTCGTTCCTCATCGTCATCGTCAGGCTGTGTAAACTCATTCAGGAAGTCCTCGATGAACTCTTTGCTCCTCCAACAGTTCCTTGTTTTCTGTCAAAGAAAAGAAGACGGAAATTAAAGCTGCTCCCAAAATCACATAAGCAAATGCGGAAATCAGATAGTGGAACAATCTGACTTTCAGGCGGCCATTTTACCGGGTTCTGCCTCTGATTTAAAAATGGACCAGCCACTGTTTATTTTGCTTCTACAGTATTCGGTTAACTAACCGTACCTTATTTATCTCATTGCGATCGTTATTAAAACCCTTCACTCCTTCCTCCGGAACTCTGTGCAAGGACTTGCAGACCTGACACTGGATTCTTGCCCTTCGTTTCTTCAACATCTCCAGACAGTTCAGACAGTAGGTGTGGTTACAGGGTAGGAGCCTTGGGTCTACCAATTGCTCCAGACAGCCTAGGCAGAAGCCATGATCACAGGGTGAAACTCTTGGATCCTTTGACGCTTTGTGACAGGCTGGACAATCAGTAGTACTTTCCATTTCAATAGATCTGCAAGTGACAACCCTCGTGATATCGGTTTTTTTTCAAAATGACTGCAGTTTGATCTCATTTGATGAATTGGACAAAATCACTCATGCATGATTGAAATAGGTTTCATTTACAGTCTCAAACAAGCACAGAAAACACTTTGGTTGGAGTGTCAAGCAACCTGGGTTCAATCCCTGGTAAAGTCTGTCCTTTTTGAGAATTTTATTTTGGCAAATTTATTTAATTAGACGAAACTTATGAAAAATTCGAATGTTCCAGTAGTTTATCATGTTGTATGGCAGACACAGGGCCTGCAAGCTGAACGTCGTAGTGGCATATTCAGATTCAGGGCATGTCCCAAAAAGAACAAATTTTATGGATTTGAATAGTTATTCTCGAGGTGTGCATTTTTTTTGGGGGGGGGGCACTGGGGAATAGCAAAGTATAAGGTTCTGAAGGGTCCACGCTCTTTCTATTAGAGGAAATTCTGGATCCGCCTCTGCATGGACTTATAATTTTTTGCTTTCCTCAAATTGTGAATGAGGCTAAGGGTCTATTTCCATATTTTCGCTTTCGCTCGATCTCTTAAGAATGAAGTGCAATTTATATCGACAATTTTTTTCCACAATTTCCCCCAAAAATCGAGACCACCTAAAAAGGAGATAACTTGTCCTATCCATTACCCTTCTGTGACCATGTTGATTTCCTAGTTTTATTGGGATTTATATATTTTTAAATTTAACAAACAAGTGTCGAAAGATATTAGAATTGACAATCGACGAAATCACTTTAAACTTACCAATGGGAGAAGAGATTCTGTGACTTCGCATCGGTGATACAAAATAGAGTTTAGTAAAACGTCACTCAGAAGTTGCTATTAATAGTCAAAAGTAGGTCTAGAATAGAGTGTTATTTAGTACAATTGGGTCTTCAAATGAAAAGAGGTCAGTTCAAAATTATTGATTGATTCTGCGCAAATTAAAGGTTCTGGCACACATATTTAACTTCTTTGAATTTTGCGACAATGAAAAGAAAAAGGCCGTACAGAAATATCGTGTGTTTATTTTCTGTCAGTACAACTAACTATAAATACGGGAATAAATTTCTGGTAAATACATAATACATGTACTTACATCGACACATAAATCCTGAGAATTCTGTCCATAAAATAGATCTAATTACCGACCCTCAGTGCTATAAACCGTGACTTGATTAATCAAGTGTATCAAAGAAACTGGAACAGGTGCGAACTGTTTCAGGAGCACGATTGCCTTGCACAATATGACTACCGTGTAATTCCATTCAAAGCATCTGCACACTATGTGATGACGATTGCAAAAGCGACATTGTCAACCCATCGGTTCTCGGGAAATCCAAAGTAACATTCACACTTTGTTGTCAATGACTAACGTCAAAAATCGTTGATAAATTTTACCCCGAAAATCTCCAGTGTGAATGGAGCCCGAGAGTTCAGGACAAGGCTTTAGCTTTGAGTTAAATTTTCTAGTTAATTGTCTTGTTAATGGCTCATGAACCCTTTCTAACGCCATTACGGTAGTAACGGTAACTAAGACGGGTTGTTTTAGGTGCGAACGGTGGTGAAGACAAGAAAGCTTTGAATGGGTTGCATGTGTAAATCTACATCATCGCTATATTTTTCATTTTTTCGTATTGGGTTCAATGTTACATTAAGAGTTATGCTTACAAAGTTCCTACATTTAAAAAACCCTTTGAAAAAAAACATGCAACAATCAGAATCAAGTCTTTGGACTCTAAACAACAAATCTCAACTGAGAAACTGAAGCTTTCTGGGTGAAATGTGAAAACATTTAACCTCACAAATTATTTCCGTCTTTACGGCACGCAACAATTCTATAATAAACAACCAGTAAAATTGGACTACACGAAATGTTGTCAATATGTTCCTCATATTCAACGCAAAATATGAGCTAGGGCAAACACGTTAATTTTCGTTCAGTTTGAATGCGATCCCTATGACTGACGATCGTTTCACTCTTTACTCATTTTGAAATCACATATCATGTCAGTGTCAAAGTCATCGTGCCTGTAGATAACATACAGGGTGTGGGTCGCCTCGCAGTAATCCATACACCCCACGGGCCCGGGCACCTCCAGCAGGGTCTTCAGGGTGAGATCACCCGGCTCCACCACCACCACCCGGCGACTCTCCCGGCCCTGCACGTATATCCTCCCACCACCGTCAGTGCACACACCCATCGGCTCGAAGAACTCCCCGTCCACCGTCTGAGACTTGATTCTCCACCGCTCTTTGCCTCGGTAGTTCACGCAATTGATGAAGTAATTGTCTTGAGCGACTTCCGGGGGATTTTCTGCTTAAACGAAGAAACTCATTAAAAATCATTCTCAGGGGGCGACAAATGTTTTCTGTTTGACTCGCAAAATTAACATGTAATATTCGAATTTGTAATTTCATTTTGCAAAATGGTTCGATGCTAAAACTATAGATATTGTAACTAATAATTTCTTTCGTTTCCTTTGACATGAAATAAAACTGGCTGTATTGACACAAAAGTCTAGAATTCCTTAACATTATATCATCAGTATTACTATTTATTTGGGTCACTTAAATCAGGCTCCCACTGGTCAGCACAGGAGCATTCAGGTTCTTATCTCAGCAGGTGACAGCAGATGTTCATGGGTTGTAGTTCGTGCACTGGGCCCAAAGAGTAAAAGGAGTTGCTGGCTGTACTGCTGGAAGGGGGCACCCATGCTGAGCACCAGTACCTAATCAGAACTGCAGGACAGCACCTCTAGCAAAGTGCTTGCACCAAGAATACAAACACACAACTTCTGTGCAGCCTTTATTTATACTCCAGAGACTGGTAAAATGAGTTACAATGAGGGGGAGTCCACATGCAGGAAATAGTAGGCCTCCATCAAGTTCATTGAAGACAAGCAAATAGTTTCTGCCATAGTTCATGCAATGTAGACAATACAGTTCAAATACACAGTCTTCACAGTTCAAATACAGCAAGGAGAAACACACAGGTTTTAACAACTAAGAAACTCTGAAATAGAAAGGTAATCACTGACTAACAAGCTCCATAGATTCTATCAATTACACAGACTTCTACATTTACTTGTCAAGTGGCTACTTGGTTTCTATTGGGTGATTAGCTACAGGTTGATGTGGAAGGGGCTAAGGCTCCTCCTGTCCTCCAGGGGTTGAAAGTAATGCCAAAACATTTAGATTGGCTGAAACAGCCAATTTAAAGTACTCCTTGCTTATGTCACAGGCTGCACAGCCTGGAATCCTTTTGCAACCAGGAGATGCCTTTTTAAATGAGCCACAAATACTTGGGTTTCTTTCACATCACAGTTTATTGCCCATATGATACATAAAGTCAATCACAGTTGATAAAACCCTTTGAGCACAGCAAATTAAACCCTGAAGCAATAGTGTTTTAAGGGGGCAAAAGCCTCCAGTTAACTACAATGATAAATAATGAAAGCCATTTTGAGTTACCTTATAAATAATTAAAAGACAAAGTGAACCTCTGGACCTCTGGACTGTTGGTTGTGGGTTTGGGAAGCCTGACGACTTCCCTCCACAGTACGCTTTTGATGAGCCACGTAGGTCTTATGTTGCTTAACAGTGTCATACATTTGGTCAGCTGTCAAATGGCCATCTTTAGCAGTCTGAGAGTTCAGAACATGACAAACACTTTCCTTAACTCCACTAATGGAGACTTCGTACTGCAGTACCTCAGCCTCCAGGACAGTGAGCTGAGTAGGCCAGTCTTTGAGAAGACTGGAGATGGCACTTCCCACACGAATAAGGAAGTCGGTCGCCTCCTCCCTCTCTCGCTGCCTCATATTCTCCACCATGTTCCACTGGTCACAGAATGTTAGAGTGCCACAATAATGTGACCTCAGACGTTGTAACAGGAAATCAAGGTCAGTAACCTCGCCACCTGGCAGATTGACGTGGATCCAATCTAGCTTATCGGCCACCTCATCTTTCAAAGAGGATAACATTAGGGGCATCAGGAAGTGGTCCCTATAGTTAGTGATGACTCTAGCCCAGCGCCTAAAGGTGCCAGCCAAGTCATGAGTCACCTCATCTTTTCCTCAGAAGTCTGGCAGAGCCACCTTGTTAGAGACACTGCCTTTCTTCTTCCGAGTCCCACCCTGAGTAATTACCATAGAAGAAGCATCGGAGTCGACATCTGTAGTCTCAAGACCACTCTGTCAACTCCCAGAACCTCAACTACCTCTTCTCTGGCATCCACTCCTTTTCCTCTTCCTTCCAGATGCAGTGACTGCATCTGTAGTGAAGCCCTCATCATCTGTCGTGTAGGCGGGCATTAAGAGTCCACATTGGAGCAGGGTCGGTGCCCCAGAAGGAGCACCTGTAGCAGCACTGGGGCTCCCCTGTGCAGCTGTTGCTGTAGCAGAGGAAGCCACTAAAGGTACAAAAAGCTTCACAGTAGCAGAGAGACTGGGAGTAAAGTGGAGCACTGAGAGGCATTCTGTCAAAGCTAGGCATGCCCTGCGAAGTCTTCCTTTTCCAATTTGTTAAGCCTGGCCATGACTTGGGCAGCCTGGTCCAAGCCAATTGGTCTTACTGAAACCCTCGCTGGCCTGCCTATCCAAGTGGGGATGTCGCCTATGAGAGCACAGGCATCAACTCCCTGTTCAACAGACAAATCAGCATGGGGGGCTCCCTTCTTACCATAAAAGGCAACAAGGTAGCCCCCATCTGAGACGTACGCACCAGTACAGCCTGGGTATACCATGTTGAGAACGTCTACAGCAAAGTCTGGACTGATGGTGTTCTCTTCTGGAACAGAGAACTCACCAGACTCTGCCTTCACCTCAATCCACATTTCTAAGGCATACCTTTTGAGTTGAGGCGGTAGAGAAGTAGTCTTCTTTGGAAACTTCTCCCTCACATCCTTTTCAATTTTGGTTTTAGAGCCAGTATTGGCTCTGTAAAAGGCTTTGAGGTGGCAGTCCGCCTTGCTGACAGAAGTGGTATCGTTGAGTCCACCCCCAAGTGCTGGGGAGGAATCTTTGGGTTTGGACTGTGTGGTTTCAGTGTCGCCACTCACTGAAGTGACCCCGGAGGCTCCAGCAGCCTGTCCTGTAGGATTGTTTGTTTGTTTTGTTGCCATACTACTACAACTTTCGCAAGGTGAGGTTGACCCTACACCTGTCTATTGTGAATTAATTAAAAACGGTTGATTGAGCACTCATGTGCACAAGAGGACTCTATCAGAGTGTCAGCCAAAGGCCACTGCCTTGACCTCTTGCAATCACCTACAGGCACTAGGAGCTTAATTAAATTAATTAAGTAGCTAGTTTATTGACTTTCCCTAGGCTGCCCACCCAGGGACGCCATTAAAGTGTCAAGCCACAAAGTCATGGAGGACCTTAAACAAGCCTCTTCTCCCATGGGAGAGGTGGGCAGCTTGGGCTAAAGACGCTTAATCTAAATCTACAAACCTCCTACCGAGAGGTGGCGGCGGTAGCATGGGTCCGGCTGCAGCCTGTACACCAAGTAACGGGTCGAGATGAAAAATAAGAAGGCAGCAGCTTCAATTTGAAGCGGGCACCCGACCAAGCAGGAGAGCCTTTTCTGTCTGCAGACCATGAAGACCAGCAATTGATGCTTGCACATAAATTGTCAGTGGAAGAGTGCATGGGGGGCAGAGTTGCACCAGCTTTTATACTGAGTGTGACATCAAAATAGAAGGTGCAATGGAACATTCAGGGCTTACAGGTGGACGGGCATCCCATTGGCCAGGCATGTTCAATCAAGTGAAGCGTGCATGACACGAGTGGCAGGAACGCCACTCATTGGACAGGCGCACCCCAGCAACCATGATGTGGATGACGTATGGAATGCATCCTGTAAGGATCGCAATGCTCATACAAGGAGCATTCTGGATTAAATCTAGATGGCTCCCAAGCACCTGGGAAACCTATCTCTTCACAAGGGAGAGCTTGCTCTCCCAAGAGAAAGGCTCTGCCTCTTCAAGAGAGAGGTGCTTGCTTGCTTTGCCTCTTCAAGAGAGGCCCTTGCTGCATGGGGAAAGGGGTCACTACCAAGAGAGACCCGCCTAAAGCACTCACGGCCGTCAGAATGAAAAGGGGGCCCACCTTTCGACGGCACCACATATAAACAAAGCTTTCGTATATCCATGCAAATTAACTGTTTTCTGGAAAAAAAAAAACTCCAAACACAGAAAAAATAATTTCCCCAAAA
>JBCAUG010002795.1:0-11500 GCA_038406175.1 Haplosyllis leylae | reverse complement strand
CTGACCAGGTGGACACTCAATTCTGACTGGGGTTGAGTTTTATTACAACAAACCAAGCAAGTGTAATATTGGTGACATAAAGTGACGAAAAATGACACATTTCAAGGTCCAAAACCTTTGGATCACGAACGGATCTGTTTTTCTTATCTCTTACGCAAAGATAATGAGTAAAAACATGTTAATGTGCTGCTATTAATTGATTGGATCACCAGACGAAGAGGAGATAAAGTTATAAACTACAGGGGCGCCACCACAGCATTAAAATACCACCAATATAAATTTCTTGCAGTCGAAATTTCGCACTAAGTTACTTGTTGCTGAACTCTTTTAGCTATTAAATTTGACAAAACTTTTCGTAGATGGGGAGTTTTCTTTTTGTGCATGATGAGGAGAAAAAAAAACAAACAAAAAATAAAGGGAATAGATCTACCATCAGGTGCCCATGAGGAGTTGCAAAAGAGCTCCAAGGCAAAAGTGCTAAAAAAAGTCCTGCAAGTAAAATAAGCTTGTAAATTCTCAGTACAAACATTAAAAAGCAGACCGTAGGCCATAAGACAAAGACTTTTATTTGTCAGTAGAAATTTTAGTTTTGCTTTAAAAGATAGAGAAAATTATTTTGATCTGAAAATTTTATTTGAGCAGTAATTTTGAGAAAAGTAAAAGTGAAAATCTTCAAACAATCTAGTAAGAGCTAAATTTGACAGAAAAGGTCAATATCCAATATATTTGACCCCTGGATCCTCCTCTTAAGCTGAGCCGTAGTCTGGTCGCGCAGCTTCGCAACTATTTATTGATTGTCCTCACGCCGTACACGCAGTCTAGTGGATCATTAGACTGGATCACCAGGCTACGGCTGCAGAGGTTGAAAGACTGACAGATCAAAAGCTGCTTTTTTGTTTGTGAAGATATTTGGATTACACACCAATACTACGAAGTATTTCTCTCAGGATTCAGGATCCAATAGACTAGGACATCATGCCTGTAAGCATTGATCACTTGAATTTTTGCTAAAAAAGTTGATTTTTGTGAAAAATTCACAAAACAAGCTGCAAGGTGACCTCTGCATCTGTCTCTAAATTTGGACGCTGAGCATTGTGCAAACCGTTATTTTGTCAACACAGAGAAGAAGCGTTGAGCAAAATATTTAACACTCAGCTTGCAATACAGAGGATCTAACTGAGTTGAAATTGGGACAAAATGTGGTTGTGATTTTCAAGTTGATTGAAAAATTGCCACAACATGTAGACTACAGTCAGTACAGATCTGATGGCGAACGTTAAGTATAGATCTACCGTTAATCGATTTTTACCCTATATAACAAATACTTTCTAAAAAAAATTTTTTATATTTAATTAAAGGGATATTTATGCTAACTAAATACAAAAATATTTTTTTGAAAAAAAATTTTAATTCCTATAATTTTTTTACAAAACATGGCTTTTCGCATACCAACTTGGCAATGAGCCAAGAAAGTGACACTGCCTTTCTGTCTAATTTCCGAAGTATCTGTGTACTACAGGTTCACTTGTTAACGTTCTTTTGTGAAACAGCGTAACTTCGGCGTTATTTTAAAAATATTTGCACAATTTTTTTCAAATTTTTTTTACCATTATAGTTTAGTACAATGTCTTATTAACATTCTTGAACAATTTTTTTTAAAAAAAAAGATACCTTCTATTTTAAATATTTATTTGAAAACATGACTTATATACATTGTGTAAAACAGTTGTAACCGGACGGAACCAATTTTTGGATGGCTTTTTCCTGGAATACAATTTTTTTTAACACATTATAATTATACAGGGTAAAAGTTGGCAATGTCAATAATAAATCAAACATTTCTCCTTCATATTTCCTATTATACCAGTAAAGGTACTCGTCTAAGTGTCCATCTAACATTGACCCTTGACTGCCTCTCACTGATTTAAGCTTCATTTGTAAATTAGACCAAAAATTTTCAATTCGATTTGAGTGTACTCCAGTGAGAGGATCCACATAATTTTGATCATGAATACAGAAGCGATGTGTGTAATTCATAAATCTTAATTGCTGGTAAACCTTTGCACCGTCTGTATGAATAATACATCCAGGAGGAACGTGTCTAGTAATTATTGGTATGATGTTCGCTGCATCTTTTTTCTCAACAAATTCTACTACAGCCTTGTGTGTATTTTTATCAACAATTCCAAAAACATTGTTGAACAACATTAGGTACACGTCTCCTGTTATACTTTCTTTTGCCACCAATAAATGACTCATCACAATGAACAGTGGAATTATTATTAAATCGCACTGGGTTTCTTGACATATATGTTGTCATCAAATCTCTGAAATAGTTGTACCACTGTATAATTGTTACTCTGCTGGCGCAACTTTTTAAGAAGTTTTTGCATTGCGATACAGACAAGTTTTCCGCAAAGAAATATAAAATTGCCAATAGGATTGTGAGTGGTAACTTTGATTTTGCCCAAAATGACCCTTTTCTAATTGAAGTTCGTCTATGACATGAATTACATTGGAATGTTTCTTTGTCACTGGTACCACTGTCATGAACTTTTGGACAAATTTGCCTACAGCAAACAAGATCTTGCAGTAATAAATTCCTTCCTCTCATAAAGGTTACACATTTTTTAACATCATTAAATAACGGAGCAACAGTAAGAAAGTCAAAATTCATTCTATTTACATGTCAAACTTTAACCGAATCTTCAGTCACTATCATTCATTTCCAAGCTGATTTGCTTCTCTAATTCCACCATCGAATGCTCTAGGTCTTCATCAGAAGAAATTTCAATGGGACTTGATGGCCTCTTTCCACATTCACAATAATTAAGCTTTACCTGTGTCTTCTTTGCAAACTTGAATTTCTTGGTTGTAACCTTGGCTACGTATGTTCTTGTTGAATCCCCCTCTTCATCGGAATCAGAACTTGAAGTATCTTCTGTGAATTTTCCTACAAATAGATTATCATCTTTGTCTTCAGTAAACATCCTCTTCTTGGCTATTTGTAATGTGCTTGGTCGTCTCTGTCCTGAAATGAAGTAACAAATATTTAGATACCTTTGCCAAAAAAAAAAATTACTAGTTAGGATGCAATGCAAGGGAAGTTAACAAAACAATTTCTACACACACCTCCATTTCGAAATTTCCATTTATGCCCAGAATAGTTGAGGTTGTATACAACACCGGTATCCTTAAGAAGACCTTCCTTGATGTATTTCTGGGATGAATATATAACATCAAAGACATCCTGAGTAACCATTTTGCACTGCTCATCAAGGGTGTCAGCGTGTTTTGGTTTTTGGACTGAAGAGAACAAGAGTGGAAATTATTTTTTTCATCACATTTCATTCAATTTTGTAGAAGTATTCATAACTTTTTTCATCTCATTTTTTGTACCAATGTACTAATTAACATCTTAGCTATTAGGAAAAATTGTCAAAAATATATGTTAAACAAGACTTAAGATGAGTAAAAATCAATTAAAGCGATGCACTGTAATTTTTGTTCTGCAAAATTCCAAAAGAGCGAACTGGCTTGTTAGACCACATGACTTAAATGCTTCATTCTGATTGGCCAATAGATTTGTTTACATTTTAAGCGAAAATTATTAATACTTCAAAAACTGATTTTTAAAAGGCAATCGCACTAAAATTACTTGGTAAAAAATTATCTAAAATGCCCAGTCATAAACTACATATTGTTAACAATATGTCATGAAGTTATTGAGAATTTTTTTCTAATAGTTACTGAAATATTTACGAAACAAGCTTACCCTGTAGTTCTAAAAGACGACAGAAACCAACTTTCGGTTCAGTCATGAGAGTCATTCTTATCAATGCATACAAGAATGGGTGCGCTTTCGATCCAGACAATTTTTTCACCACACAAACAATAATGTTTGAGTTTGGAGTAATTCTGTCTTCAAAGAACAGTATGTCCTTCTTGGA
Organism: Haplosyllis leylae; assembly: GCA_038406175.1. Lineage (NCBI taxonomy): Eukaryota > Metazoa > Annelida > Polychaeta > Phyllodocida > Syllidae > Haplosyllis > Haplosyllis leylae. The sequence continues at coordinate 7,550 of JBCAUG010002795.1, read as the reverse complement.
TTCTTGCAATTTTTTTATTAATTGCATTCTTAGAACCTGGAAACATTCAAATGAATTCGACACTTCCATGCATGGGTAATCCATGTTTGGACCACCTAATAAATTTTTTATCAATTCCACAGATACTGGTTTGCTTTGAACAATCTTGCAGAATATTTCAATTTCTTCATCATGAATGCTCCTATCAATGTTTGAAGGATAATCCAACTTGTTAATTCGTTGAACAAATTCATATTGACCCTTACAATGCTTAGACATTGCCATCTTCGCACCTCAACTGGTCTTCAGTTTGAATGTTTAACAAACTTTCTAGCTCTCTTTTATATCATTTCCTTTTTACGTCACTTACATATGGATCACTATTAGCAACTCCAATTAAAACTGTCTAAATTTTATGAATAATTAGGGGGAATTTTAAAAAAAGGCACTAAAAATGTTGCAAATTTAATTGAACGTCGAAACAAGTAAGCCAACCTAGATCTGAAAAAGAAATCATGGCAGCATGTCAATGCAAAGAGAATGAGAGAAATATTTGTTAAATTTGGCGGGAAAGATTTGATTATAATTTCTAATATTATTGCAGAAAGAAGGTCTGTATACATAGATATTATTGTGTAAATTTGAAAAAAATCCATAAAAAAGCCTTAGAGTTATGAGGGATAACGGTATATTTAATGTTCGCCGATCTGATTTGACAGAACGGTCATGCTTGTTGAGCAGATTTCTTCAACTGGTTCCCTATCCGGCGCCCTTGTTTTTTTATTTTGACATGGTTTTGTTGTAGAATAACCAATAGATAATAAGTAGGCGTGTTTACATTGTAAGTAGTCCCAGGAAAAGGAATCACAATTGGCTGTGACATTTTTTAAACCAGGTCAAGATGAGGTCAAGAGGATGCTAATGCATTCAATGAAGTCGGGGGAAAAGGAACCAGAGTGAAAATCTGCTCAACAAGTACGACCAATACACAAGCTCGTAGGTTATCATGGTTAGAAGTCGTGCTGAATTAAGGCATTTTTATTTGGTCTGAATCAGTGCTTTAGTAGGGAACACAATAATCTCTGAACAGAAGATCCAGATTTATTGATAACATGCCATTCAGTGTAATGAACATCCTTTCCAATCAGACCAGCCAAGAGGTTGTTATAAATGTAGTTAAATATAATAGATAATAGGCAAGATAAAAATATTAGGTTGTGAAAAAAGTTTCACCAGGTGGCTCGTTCACTCCCTGGGGGGTGAAGGGGAGCGAAGTGTATTGTATACTAGGTTTTAGGGTCCCCACCACTTGTTGCAACAAAAAGTTTGATTATGACATATAGTGGTTAGGTGTCCCCACCACCTGCAAATAGAACTGTGATCCCATGTACAGTCACTAAGCCACAAAAGACCTTTGTAGGTCCCCACCACGGGCCCAAAATTTTGGGACAAAAACCGTCAATCAACCACTAAGATGACTCTAACGAGCCACCAATGAGTCATACAGAAGAATAGCTAAGAGCCTCAAACGGAAATATGGGCGCGGAAGAGTATTAGACTTATTCTATATTTAGTTGCTCATACAATACTAGTTTCTAACAAGGTGTTTTTCGAAGAAGAAAAGAGCTTGATCAATCATCTGACAGGGGATTTCAGCTGTGGAAAAGTTCACTGAGTAAAATTATCACAAAACATGTCACAGAATCTTTACAGACTTTTAATTGCCACAGGGAAGTTCGGTTCATTCGATGATTGCATCAATTAACATTGTATGTTTGTCTGTTAGTCTAAACAAGTACCGTAGATTAGATGGAGCTCAGGACTAGACTAATAGATCTGGATCATCTCTTGCCTATATTCTTAACACTAGATGTAACTATGAGTACAACTGGGGGTGTTATTTTGAGACAAACACATTGCATGCAGATGGAGAGAATAAGTAGTATGCTCAAGCTGTGAGTATTCTTGCAGGGTACTTGTATGTAACTCTCCTGTACCTGATCCAATAGTTGTGTTTCACGTTACTATGTAGATCTAGGTTGTAATCACCTGTTGGTCTCAAAATGGATGAAAGTTCGATCATTGATAAAGATCGAGTGCAGGAGAAACGATCCTTTGATCTTCTTGTGTCTTGCTCGTATCTCCATCCAATATTCTCTGTGGCTGATTGATGACAGAGAAATTGCAAAACCACCTGTCATTTACGGCCATTTCCTACGCAATATGAAGGTGCCTTATACTAGAATCTATGTTAGATATTAGGCCTTACAGGTAATACTTTTGATACAAAACAGTACCGGTATTTAAAAGGCTGCACATTAGGCCAATTTTTTTAATCGTTTACAGTTATTGGTGATTGGGGAGTCACCTAATGGATTGTGGATCCTGCATTTTCCAAACAATTTCTGGGCTTTTTGGCTCCACGCCACAAAAAATGTTTCTCACAGGTCCACGCTCATGCAAATTAGCCACAGGCCAAGAAATCTGCAATCCCTCAGTGTGAACTGCCCTAAAAGCTGCAGTACAAAACACACTCCACACTCTCCTCACTGTTCTTTGTGAAGTGCTCTTACAGATAACAAATGTAAACACTGTACATGTTTTTAATTTTTTTAGGGGACATAAGTCCCTTTCGTGGGGCCACTTCTGGTGACATCTGCCCTGGGTTTCAAAGCCAGGGTGGATCCCTCGCTTGCCTGCTTCCTCACCTGCACACGATGGATTCCCCAAATTCACCTCTGGTGCGACACCTGCTGACTGCATGGCAGCTGAGCCTTTTTGTTCCACATGCCTGTGGATGTGTCCACAAGTATTGGTGGAGGTTCGGGGTTCGAACCCACAACCGTCCGTGCCGCAAGCACAAAGCTGTAAACCGTTCTGCCACTCCGGCTCGAAACACCGTACATGTTGCAATCAGTTGATTAACGAACTTTTTTCTTTTCTCTTTTCAGCCCACTGGTGGTGAGTAAAGATCACTCTTCAAACGTTATCGAGAAAAAAAACAGTAAACCTGAGTTTGCGTCACAGTTGTTGTGCCATTACAAGGGGTTAGAGTTGATGACTTTGTTACATAAGAATTAGAAAAACACCTGTACCAAATGAATGTTTTACGAGCAAAAATACAATTAAAAATTTCTTGCGTCTAAGAAAAACAAATGTACACTGCATGAATTTTTAACAATGATTACTTCTCAGTGCAAAATTATCAATTATAATATTGCAATACTGTACATGTATTACTCATTGATTATGATAAAATTTGCCTGAATAAAGTGATATCTTATTTTGAAAATAATCTGTGTCTGTTGTGACTGCGCAGAACAACAGTCAAAATGATAATTTACTGCTCGTTGTCGAAATCTAGAATGCGTTGAAGAGCATGGCGCTTTGCAATAATTTTTTTTTTTAACTTTTTTCTTTTGTAATTTTTTTGGTGCAAATTGTTGGTTGTATTTAGGCTGCATATTATTTTAGGCTAAACATTTAGATATTTAAGATAATATATCGAGGACCTGTAGAACGTTTTGATTCTAATTTTAACTCTAATTTGATGTGTAGTGGCACAACAACAACCGTAACTGTGTTTCGTTTGATTCTCACTTTAAAATTTTAATATCACTTTTTTTGATGTATTGGTTTAGGCATGTAATTTTAAGGGTTTTTTTTGCTGTAACTTAAACATTAATTTGTGTGCAGTTTGTAGATAAGTCATTTCATTTTTTGTTGCAAAATGTAAAAAATTGACTGTGTATTTGTGGTGTGCACAAAAAGATAAACTGAAATTTGAGGCCCATTCACACTTAGCGAATGCGAAAGTCACGTCCATTTCTCTTTGAATGTTGCCGCGTCAAGTTGAACGGATACTCTGGAAATAGAATCTAATTTCAGAGACGGCACTCTCCGGTGTGAACAGTCCTTTACCTGTATATTTAAGCTGTTTTAACTCCAAGGACCTGTTCACACCTGGACGAAAGCGATAAGCAACAAGGAAATGTGAAAACGATCAATGAAAAAAGACAAACACCACAGAAGATTTTCGCTTTCGCACACGCCTATGTCCCGTGTGAATGAACCTAAATCTGTACATTTCAACCTGTATGGACTTTAAGCTCGGCCAACATTCTAACTTTTTCGTAACTTTTAGCATGATTTTTGTCTTAACATTCAAGAGATTTTTTTCCTGATAACAATTTGTTGTCAATGCACACGTTTATAATTTAATTGTTCAGTAACGGTGCAATATAACCCCTCTTTTACGGCCGCCACGACCGTAAAGCTAAAGTGACCGCTTATGGTGCGTTCACACTGCCCGGAACCGGGAAAAAATGGGTTTGTATATATTATGCAGAACTGTTCATACTGCACCAGGACCTGGAATTGAACCACACCCATTGTCTCCTTTTATGCCAGTCCTGTTCCCTGTCCCGGTCCCAGTTCTGAGCAGTGTGAATGCGCCATTATCCTTATGCACATCTCACGTGCAACTCACTGATACTGTAATCTCATAACGTCACTGTGCTTTATCTTCCGTATTTGTACATTTGTAAAAAGTAATGTGTTCATGTATTTGCCAAGAATATTATTTTCATGTGGGTATATCTTTTAATATAGAACACATTTTGCTTGTGCAATGGCTGGGAGAGAAGGAGGGGGGGCATTTTACCAAATCCGATATATGAATATGGTCACTGCTTTAAGGTTTATGTAACCAGCACAAATTTACAAGGCAAATGAGTCCATCTGAACCAGGCGTAAAGCGTTTGATATTCACAGAAATTAAGTACAAATTTAGATCTTAAAATTATACGCCTTAATAAATCCGGTTTGTTTGGTGGCTCGTTAGAGTCACCTTACTGGTTGCGTCAAGGTGCCCTTAACATTCTGTCCCAGCCCTTAACGTGAGCCTTTGGCAGTTTTATGAAAATTAGGCCTACTTTAACCTGCAGTCATTGGTTGGAATTTGTTTACAAATATGATGTCACAATTAGGCCTACTTTAACCTGCAGTCATTGGTTGGAATTTGTTTACACAGAATGATGCCATGACGTCATTTTGCAAATGCTACCAATTGGGTCAACGATGCAACGTCATATTTTAGTTCTTGATAACGAATTAGTAAAGGCTGACTCACACTGCACGACACCGACTGCGACACAAATCTGTCGGGTTTGTAAACTCATTGGTCTCTATGGAAGTATCTGAGATGTATTCGATGTTGCTATCGCACGATGTGACCGACCCCTTCAGAGAGCAATGTAACCTATTACTGTGGTAGCAGTCGTTGTCGTACCATGTGAACAGGCCTTAACAAATCACTTCCAGCCATTGTACGGTCACTGTTTTGAACACCAACCTTTCACTAACGTACATTGCATTCTAAACACAGTTCGTTGCACGTTTTTCTATGTTTTTATTTTGGTTTGATGAAGCTGTGTCTCCAGCTCCAGTCGAGGAGATTATTGTTGCGGAGACTGGTATCATAACCGGAGATCGGGGAAACCCCAATTACATTAAAGAGCTTAACCAACTCAATGAAAATACACAAAATCAAGGTAATCCAGCAAACAAAACCGTAAACGCAAATTATGAAGCAATTTTTGAAGGCGTCTTTAAATCTTAAACGAGGCTTTTATGGATATTGGTCCGAAGGAAGATTTAGTTCTGAAAAGGTCGTTTCAAGCGGCTTGTTAATCAGTTGCATGAATGTCATACTTAAGGCCTGTTCACACCGAACGACTCGCGTAACATTCATGGGCGGCACCTTTGATCTTGTTGAGGGGCACTGTGACATGGGTTGCAAAGCCTGTCAAAGGTGCCGCCCGTCAATGTTACGGTGATGGTGACCGAGTTTCTCGGTGTGGAGAATCTATAAGAGAAACTCTCATTCAACTTACTAGCCTATTCGTGTACAACAATCGCAATCGCAATGTGAACAGCAATAAATTGTGGTAATGCGTTGATCCTTAATTAATGCCCCATGTAACAGAGGCTGAAGAACCAGTAGAACACAAACCCGTCGCATTGCTGGAGATAAAACCGGAGAAGTACACCGAGGAGGAGGAACAGCGGCTCCGGGCGTTAGAGGCTCTCATCGCCGAGGAGGAGGGCGGGACGGTCGGGGAGCCCGCGGAGGTGGAGCTCGCCACCGAAGAAGGTGGGGACAGCGATGGTTTTTAACGCACTGGGGGAAGTTTGAAGGAATCTGGTCTCTTCAAGTCGTACTACAAATAACGTAAAATCGCAAGTCAAGGGAAGCCTGAAATCAAGAGAACACTCAATGAGGACAGTACACAGTGGAACAGATGCAAACTCGAAGACTCAAGAATTTATATAATGAGAGCAGACTCTGCTTGAAAATAGAGCATGTGTAAAGCATGAGGTAAAACAGAATTTACCTTTTTGTCATGGACTCAGAAAGTGTTCACTTCAAACTGGAAGGACATGGCAACACTCCTTGGGTCTCAGTTTCATTTATCATAGTCCATTTTTTGTCCCTCACAGATTTTTGAAATAATGTCTGAAAACTCTTAATGTTTTTTTGATTTTGTGTTTTCAGATTTGGCGAACGCGAGAGTTATCTTCGTACTCGGTAAGTGAAACTATTTTGATATTATACATAACAAGAAAGTCCTTCTGCGTGAACGCATGAGGCATACCGCCCGCTCGGGGGAGGGAAGGGAAAGGGGGACTCAGGCTGAGTACCACGGGACTGAGTACCCCCCCCCCCCGGCTGTGGGCCTGAGTACATCCCCCGGTGGCTTTACATGTCATGACGGTTTACAAATCAAATTTCGGGCTTTACAATCAATAGCAGCAGATATTGATGCAGACTAATTTGTTTTCAGTTGGTAGACGTCCAAAACTGTTACAAATACTCGGACAAATTGATTCAGAATCAAGCTCTCAAGCAAAAAGGCCTGGACTTTCCTCAGGAAAAAATGTGGTGTGGTAACAATTGAACAAGACAAGTGATACACTTACCTGGTTGTATGACTTGGCCTTGGGCATTTTTGATCACAAGATCCCTTCCGTCTAATTGTTTCATCGTAAACTCGAAGCCACATAGAGCCTCTGTTAGACCGATGTTGTAAGTACAGAATAAATCTGATCCTTTCCTCGTAAACGTGTCATGTTCTTTTTCTTGTAAAACTATTATCACATCTCCCGCTTCTACACCAGGCTGAAAACATAAACATTTCATTCAAGATACCTATAGGTGTCATATACATAGAAGTCGAAAGAATCACAGTCCACTGAGGCGACAAATGGAAATTCGTTGGTTCATACTAAAATCTGAACTGCATTTATGAAAACAAAGGGATATGTTTTATTCGTCGGTTGCGTAGAATCGCGCTTAAACAAATGCACATGAACCAATCTGAAACTGGTGTCGATTCCGAGTCATTAGTGTTGATATCAATGAGCCAATGAATCAGTAACTAAAACAGGGTGTTGCCAAATTGTAATGTACCAGGTTTCCCAGTGGTGTAGGAAATAAAACAAGAATTCTTATCAGAATTGTGTCGCACCGCATGAATCAGCTTGTACTTGATATTATTTTTGTATGCATT
>JBCAUG010002794.1:0-25861 GCA_038406175.1 Haplosyllis leylae | reverse complement strand
TTTTTTGATAAGAGCTGTCTTCTGGAAATTTTGGAAACATGTGCTTTTCTAAGAAATTTTTAGACTGGTAACTTCCTCTGGGTAGGGGTTTGATAATTTTTCATTCAAAACTAGTTAGGTTTTTATATTTAAAACAGATTTCAAGCACATAAATGTGTTGACAATTTTGTTTTAATAAATAAAACATGTTCATTTCTGACATTTTGCCTTTACTTATGCATTATTAACACCACTTCCGGAGCGCATATCATTGCGCATATCATGCTACGCTGCGAATATCACCGCGAATATCATCCTTCTCGGAATTTCCTGGATGCGCATATCACTCTTCCTCGGTTGCGAATATCACTGCGTCGGCTCCCTTTGATGTTTAGACTGGTACCAGTTTCCACTAACCAGTCATTATTTTTATTTCCTATTTAGTCTTATTTAAACTATGTTTCTCTGGCCAAAAGGTGGTTAGAAAAGAAGATTAAAGTATCAAAAGTTGATTGCATACATTTTTATTTATAAATATACAGTAGTTTAAAACAGACTTTTTAAACTCAGAACAGAGAACTCAGAACAAAGATAAATAACTCAGAACTCAAACTCAGTGAATATTCGCACATCAACTGGCGTGAACTGGAAAATTAGTTATTCTGCAATTACAGAATGACAGAATCACAATGACAGAAGGAGCTTACCTGCCCAATTCTTTCAATGTCCATCCAGCATTTTACACCATTATTCTCCAAATGTTTCTTCAGGTTCCTGGGATCTGCCCAACCTAATGACTCTGGAGTTGATTTTGTACCTTTCTTTACTGCTTCATGTGAATTGGACCAACAGTAGCTAATGAAGCACTCTGGAGATTTTTCAATGGTTTTAGATTTGGACCCGGTTGCACTATCAACAACTTCATACACTTCCTTTATTTTGTGGAGATATCTCTTCATGTCGTTCATTTTTATGAAAACCTTGAAATGAAAACGCCAATATTACAGTCAGCATAGGTTGTGGACCAAACTTCCCCTTGGTAAAGGCTTGATTCCTTTAGGTACTCTCATTAAGGTTAAAACTTAATAGAATTTGTACCTCCCCCGACAGCTGCATGCCAATATCTGTTTTCATCCAGCTCATATCGTCGTCCAGCAGTATTGGTTTAATCTTCTTCTGCAGACTGTTGTGGGCATAGTAGAACACATCGCAGCAGTGACTGTTAGAGAGGAAGTGCTTCGATATGAAAACTATCACGACCTGAAAGAAAGTATAATGCAGTCTCAAAACACCAAATACGACAATATCAAGGAGTAAAAATTTTCACTTTAGCGACTCGTCAGGGATATCCATGGTATTGTGTCAGCCGATTTCTTTTTATTTCTCATAATGGCTACAATCAAACATGGTCCAGAACATATTCAAGTTTAAAATTGACCCAGATTTAGGGATGGTCAGTGTTGCAAGTCTCTATCTTTAACAGTAGAGTCACGGCAACTAAAATAACTCTCAAGAGTCATTTTCAATGAACGTACACAAGCGACTTATCTGCCATACCTTCGCGTCCCTCATGGTTACAGACATTTGTTGCAGGTCAACTTCATTAGGATCTTCAGGAAACCAACTGTAATGAAGAAAGTCGCAGAAGCGACGAAGAAATACAGAACAAATACGATTAAATGGATAGATTTGGTATTAAATGTTTCCCCGAAAACCTTATTCATTTAACTCCTCAAAAATAACTTTAAAGCTACCGCGCCTATTAAACTGCGCCCGAGAAGAGGGACAAGACCCATGGATACATTCTCAGGGTGGAGAGATTCATGTTTCCAACAGTATGTCTGCTTATTCCTACCATTTGTATTCTCTTTCTTGGAGGTCCAAGTAAATTTTCCGAGGACTAATTTTCTTGTGTTCCTGGTCGATATTTGGGACATCTCTCTTGTCATAAAACATGAAAACATCGAATGACAAATCTTCCCTCAGATCTTTCAAATCTCTCAAACTCCTCTCCAGATGAACATCAAAATCAGCGCTTGAATCTGGTGGCATGATAGCTGAAAGACATTACGAAAACCCTTACTTCAACTAAATGTTTCCTTTGTGTAGAAGTGGAAACGTGCCACATAAAAAGGACTGACATAATAGGATTTCATTGCATATTTTATTTATGTATACCTTGTGATGAAATGTCACACTTCTCGATTTTTTCATTTTTTCAGGATTTTTGTACGCCGAGTTACATGCGCAACAAGAGGTAAAATTTACTAACCGTGTAATTCAGTCAGGGAAAGGGTGTGAAAGTACTTGTCACACTGTAGGAAAGGCGCTTTCAACTCCGTCGCTCTTCGAATTTTCGACGCAGCAAACATACACGGGTCCATTGTACCCTAAACAATCAAAAATACTGTTCTTTGGTACTCATAGTTTTGACGAAATCAACAATAAGCAAAGTTAACTGAATATTGTGCAACCTACCACTTTCAAACAATCATTGCATGGCAGAAGAAAATCGTATGTTACTCCGTGGAATGACTCTGCTATCAAACTTTCAAACACTTCGTGCACCAAGAACTGTATGTTCTCTGGCCTGGTGCCTTGAACTCTGACTAGCACCTCCCTGTCCCTGTGATGGTGTTAGTGATGAAGAACAGTCAGTACTTTCAAAAGGTCTCATTTGTTTTAGTCAGATTGATATTGTTTGACCACATAGAGGTAAGGGTACTTAGCTAATCATTACTTACTTGACTAGCAACAAGGCAAGATGGCCATTTTTCTTCAACATTGATCCTTTCTTCCATATCACTGAACTATCAGAGAACTGATACAATCGAACCTAGTGAAAAAGTAACCCACTATAATGTCTTTTTCACAGCCCGACTCCCGACTCCGATTCTTAAACTGAGAAGTATACAATACATGTCATTGGGAGCCAAGATTCGACGCACTGTGAACAATTCTGTTTAATATCATGCAATATCATGCAGTCGGGATGTATGAAAGGCCCATCAGTTGCATCCATGCAGGTTTATCTTTACGGTTACGCAGATGAGTGGGTCAAGTAAATCGATCGGTCGTTTACCTGTCCTCTGTTAAAGAGACCTGCCGGAAGATAGTCGAATTTATACTCAATTTTGGTTTCTCTCATTGTTGGATGATCACTGATGTCAGGCCAGTCGTACTGCAGAAGATAAATAACACTATTCTCTTCGCAGTGACCAATAAGATATATAATTGAAAACACTTCTTGGTTGCTAATGAACCCCACAGTAGGATGTCACCTACTCTATAGAGTTTAGGTTCCTCACCTCTGGTTCTTTTTCAGGTAGGAGGCACGGCACAACATTACACTTCTGATCATGAAGTGGAAACGTCAGATCAAACTCCTCGGTGAGACGTAGTAACCACGGATGGAGATCTGTTGGATAATTTCCCCATATTTGTGGAATCATTGTGTGCAGCAGTCTGCCATCCTGTGGATTAGTTTAATAGTATCATTGTCATGTTCGTGAGTAACGGTTATTGACTTGTCAACCACAGAGTAAGATTTTAAATTTACCACTATTCAGCCCAAAGCGATGATGTTTGTCCTGTTGTGTACACTTTCTAACATGACGAAGAATTTTTACCTCAATTGCATTATTCCTAACAGAGACTACACAAGCCATCACGTCCACGATCCACTGTGGGTTAATCACAACCTTAGACTTGAGTGCATCACTAGCAAAGTGTTGCAAAGATCCAAGACTATGCAAGAAACTAACTGCCTCGTTGATCTGAAACATTCAGTTCGATTGAAACATTATAATGGAGAATATCAGACACCAGATTCAAATTCCCTCCTGAATGTTGTCGATCAAACGTGCCAAAAAAGTGTTATTAAGTAGGTGTACACACTGTGGGTGGCCCTATTGCTGTCATTAGGGGTTGCATGAATATTAGTTCTTGAAGAAGGACTTTGATGGTTGCCAAGATTTTTGCCGACCACATACGAAGTACGAGGGAAAGCAATGTTTTTCTAGGTGTCCGTCATTCTAGCCCTGTCCCTCCTCCATCCCCCTCCACCAGGTAGATGCCTGCCTCAACCCACCCCCGCCAGCTAGGTCTGGTCTAGCATGATCAGCAAAGGACGGGGTCATGGTCGGTATTTTCTGGTATTGTTAATGGCAGGCTGTTATGTATTGTAAACAAAATTCGATTTCACCCTCGAGACCGAAGCTAGTCTTCAAATCTGTTGAACATATTTATTACCTCTGATTTGTCATAAACTCCACATTCAGTAGCAAACGTTTCAACGGTTTCGAATGGGAGTAAACTACTGGTCTTCCTTTCTCTGAAAAGCACGAAATGAAAAACTGTTTTGTCTAATGAAAACACAAAGCAAGTATTTAACAATGAAATAACACACGTGAAAAATTTAATAAATTATTAGTTGATAGGGTGAGAAACTACACACATATATGTACAAAGAAACAATGAAATGTGAGTAAAGAAAAGAACTTCAATGATATTACCAAAGAGAAGGTAAAGGTGTGAAGACTCACAAGAAGGTGCTCTAGCCTAAAAAAGAAAAACATCTTTAGTCGGGTTTCGAAGTGCAAAATTGTGTCGATGGAAGCGCGACTGTGTTTCGAGAATCGAGTCATGAACAGTTTTGCACTGTGACAGAAAATCAATATAGGTTTCTTCCCTCCATTACTCACGCTAGTATTTTTGTCTCAAACTTGAGCCAAGCTTCTGGAATCTTTTCTCCCATGTATTTCTCCTGCAAAGCTACTTCCATCAAGTGATCAGCCAACGCCTTGACACCCTGCCCATAAAAAGAATGTAATGGATAGCTTATAAGATGCAGCAGCAAACATTGTTCAAGTTTTATTTCATATATTTAGATTCAATATTCTCTTAAAAGTTTATGATATGTGTGAAAAGAACTTGCATCTCCAGTGAAAGAGCTGACATAATGAAAGCCTGCTATTTGTGGATATCGCTTCTGTAACTCTTCCACTGGCAATGTGAATTTTTCAACCTAAAAGGAAAATTATCTGTAACCGGAATGAATCAGTTAAAACTGGTTTAAAAATGCCGTCACAATGCCCCACTTGAAGTAAGGTCGAAACAGCAATATTAAATAATACGTGGAATTTTACCTGATCTCTGTGTGAACCAACTACGAGTATTGGTGCCTTTGGGGCATGACAAGCTATTGAGCTGAGCCAGAAATCCAAACCCGCATGTTCCCATCCCAGTCGAATATTCCACAATAAGAAATACACCGCTCTGTTCGACAGGAAAAACTGAAATCAAAGTCAAGTTGGGTCCTGTTTCAACGTTTTGTTTGAGAGTTCGATCATGGAAGAAAAAATAACAAGATACCATCAAAATACAAATTCAGGAAATTATTGTTACTTGGTGTGTGTTGTAATACACAGTTTGACCAGCAAAGTCCCAAACGCTAAACACAACGTTCTCATCATTGCGCTTGACATTCCATGTGGTTATATCTATGCCATCAGTGATCTTCTCGCCCTGGGTACCATATGATTGATAGTATTCACTTGTGAGAGCGCGCACTAAACTGTAAAATGAAGGAAAGCCAAATGTTCTTGTGATACTGATAAACTGTCACGCATTAAAATAATTAAATCGAGATGAGGTATTCCCACAATTACCTGGTTTTTCCAGCTCCTCCAAGTCCGACCATCATAAGTTTCGTTCGTTTGCACGAGACAGATCCAAGTAGTAGTCTCTTGAGGTAGCCCATCACAGCCTTGAAGCCCCGGCGTACTATTTCTTTGGGTGGAGTTTTCATCGACACGCAGTAATGCAAGTCCAACTGATCGGCTGATAAACAATGATTTATTACAATAGTTTCATGGTATTTCTGTGTCAAAATGTAGACATCTGTCAAAAGTGTCCCTCATACCTTTAAGTGGAAGAGCTCCAATTTGGCCGTCCAGACTTTCTAATTGGGGATTGTATCCCAATTTCAGGACCTGCAGTTTACTAAGCTGTGCTATATGTTTTGTGATCTTCACGATACCCTGTAGGAAAGCACCATTTCAATTCGCTTAAGTAATTAACTGCTTTTGTGATGCACACAAAAGATAATCTTACGTTTAATTATTACGATGATAATAATTGTGTAACGTTGCTAACCTGCCACGACAAATCCAGTAGTTCTAGATTTTTTAACTTGAACACTTGTGGTGGAACGCCTCCTGTGTAATCATCTGTTTCCTCATCTGGAAAAATGAAAATGAATCAGAACCATTCAGCCCTCAGATTTTAGATGATCGGATGTGATTTATAATATTATTTCTAATTCACGAACGCCACTTCAATGAGCTTGTGAGAACATGGAATGCAGGCAAAGCAAGCAGGTATTACCTGTGGGTGGTCCAGAGGCCCTGAGTCGTGGTAATTCCTTGTAAACTTTGGCGTTGAGCGTTTGTATTCCTTTGTACTCTAATATACTCTCACCACTGTCCCCAGTACCAAATAGCTCGTCACGCGTCTGTAAAGACAAATTCTTAATACTTAGATCAATTATTTCAGAATAGTTTGGTGTTAAGTCAAAAGTAGATTAAATTAGTTGACAAAAACAAAATGAGAGTGCAACAAAATTACCTGGCTGTCGAATTTGCGAGTAGCAATACACTTATCCATCGCAATGTCAAATGTTTCTCTAGTAAGGACAGATTGTTTATTTTCATACCCTTCCACAAACCATTGGATTCCTGTTTATAACAAATAAAAAATAGCAATACCAGCCATATTTGACGATGTTGTTTCCGAAAATGTCAAACTCTTAAGCAGAAGTGGACAAACCTGATAAGTGTAGGTACTGTAAGTTTTCAAGTTTGGCAAGACTTTCCGGTAATGACGACAGTGCATTTTCACTGACATCCAATTCCATCAAATTGACTAAATTTCCTGCACAGAAGGCGAAAAAATTGGTTTCGTTCCTTTACTTATCTGTGAATTGGCTTAATTGCAATGAAGCACAATTTAAAAGTGATACCTACCTAATTGTTCAGAAACCTCTGTCAGACCTGTGTTACGCAGAAGAAGACGCTGAAGGTTTTTGCACTCAAATATTGCTACTGTAAGACGCTCTAACGGATTGTGAGATAAGTTTAACTGTGAAAGGAAACGGATACCTGTAAAGCTTACTGTTCGAAATCACCTTTAGGTCTCTAAGGAGCGATGAAAGAATACATACTGAGCTCAGTGATTGTAAATTTCCTATGTCGTCGTTTAATTGACTAATCTGGTTGTACTCCAGTTGAAGATGCTTCAGTCCCTTGCAAGTTGCAATACCTAAGAAAAAAAGCATATCAACGTGTTTTATATTCTGAATCGGTGTGGATAATAAATTAAAACACGTCAGTAAAATATGTTGTTACATGAAATATAATTTCTCTCAGGTGATGTAGCTCATCACTTACCATTCGGCAGTTCAGCGATCTGGTTTCCCTTCAAATTTAAGTTCATCAGATTTTTCAGGACCGTGAACAAGTCATCGGGTAACTTTTGTATTGAGTTGTATTCCAGAATTACATTAGTGATAAGGTTATAGTGCCCAGCGAACACATCCATTGGAACCTCACTTAGATCTTTATTTGGACTCCTAAAAAATCATCTTTACTTTAGCGCATAAACTGGAGTGTGATGTTCTTTCAAGAGACATGAAAGATTTGGTCAAAACATGAAATTAGCTTTGTTACCCCAATAAAACATTTGTTATAGATGCGAATAGTTTTCACTCACTTTGTCGAAGCATGCGCACGACATACGATTGGGGTTTTGTCGTTGTCTGGAATCAGCAGTATGCTGCTCCTTTTTTCTGATACCTTCTCATACAGTTTCTGCAACAAAACATTGCACCCAAATTAAACTAATTTCAATCGGAAACACCAGTGGTTTAGATGAAATTTCATCTTTGTAAAATACCCGTTTTCAAATACACTGTGTAGAGAAAAGAAAATATCCCAGCCAACCTTTCTTCCAAGAGCGAGGAGATCAGCTTCAGCTGCACCTTCTCTCCTCCTCTTATCCCCTGAGATTGATATAACATGAGACGCCATGACTATCAACAGCTTTCTCAGCTGCCATGTAAACTGTGAAGAAAATGCAAATATTATTGTTTTGCTCATTATTTGTCGTCTTTTCCTCACTACTTTGCTGCAAGCACTAAGTTTAATTTTGATTGTTACCTGATTCATGTTAATTTTCACCGTGTCATCTTCTCCTACAAGTGAGTTCAGTGAATCTGGAGCTATACACTGAAAAAAAACATATCACGGACGTTAGTTAATGTTCTTTGAAACATTTGGTTCTCGTGTAAAATAAGGAACTAGCTCACACCTTGCTGTAGGCCAGAAGTAACGTGTTGAAAGCTGCTTCGAACTGCACAGTTACATCACACTGTTGAAACGGAGACCCCATGCGTGACTCATTAACCAGATGCCATCCGCCTGGGTTAAAAAAAGATTGAAAATTACTTTGGATAGGAATTAAAAACTATTTTGCTGTAAACATATTTTCGTCTGAAAGTTTCGGGGGGGGGGGGGGGATATCAAAATTCCCTTTTTAATAGTAGCGCTGGTTTTAGGTCCAAGATTTCCCGGCCATATTATGATTCTCATGGATGCAATTTCTTTACTTTCCGTGACATAACCAAAAATAGTATCACATTCACGCTTTTTGGCACACTTCTAAAAGTATGAATTCTCTGCTATTTATATCACTGTCAGGGTATGCACGCATGTATGTAAGCAACTTACTGAAAACGGTAATGTCATCATCATTCAAATAACCCTTTTTATCCGTTTTTTCCTTTTCTTTCTCCTTGTCAGGAAGTGCAATTCTACCATATGTACACACGGGTATTATTTCCAACTCCCTGAGGGGCAATACCTAACAACAAAAAATTGTCATTTTTTAACTGCAAGGACCTTGCAATGTGTTGCAAATGGAGAGGTCAACTAAAATCCTATCTAACCTTTGTAATAGAAGGATATTTCAACAGGGTCATATTGAGTTTTGCTGGCAAAACGACACAACCATTTCTCAATCCATCTACCATTTGTTGCCTGTGTTGATCTTTTACCATTTTGGTGATTTGCGCCTTTGCAGCGTCTGACAAAACTAGTCCCTTTCCTGAAACAAAACAGTAAACATTTTACTGTTGTTTAAAATCTCTGTTGTTAGAAGATCCAAGTGTTAGATACAAAAAACCTGCTAATTAACATAAATCAGCATTGAGACCAGCCATAAAGTTGCTGGGGAAGGATCCATGCAGTAGGAACCAAGTTACGTGAAGTTGGTAAATGTCACATATGTTTATACGCCCCATCCAGATCTACTAGGTATTGGCCAAAATCTGTTTGCTACAGCCAGAGAGGAAGGTCACCTGTGACACTGGCAGAACAATTCAAATTGCTTGACACTACAATTTCTTGGAAAATTGCCCTGGTAATATTTTCTTTTTTTTTTTGACATTACAGACCCTTAGGGCATCTATAGATTGACTACTCCTATCATTTTTGACCTCCCAACCCATGCATGAGCTCACAGTGGCCCATCAAAAAATAATTCTCTGATTAATGAGAAAACCATCAATTGCAAAAATTCTTGAAAGATGCCTTTTGGTAGCTCAAAAGGTAATCTACAAATTATCAATGACACTGCACTCCTATCATAACCTTTCATGCTGTAAATGGATGATTTGTCCACTGACCCAAAAATGACAAATTACTCAAACAGCCATTGCTCAGAGACTGACCAAACAAAAATATTCTGAATTTTTCCTGAACTGAATGACATAGATTGACACCTTCATGCCAATTTATGGGTCATAGCCTTCATTCTAAAAGTAATGAACTGTTTGATATGTCAAAAAATCTAAAAAAAATGGCACTTAATGGCCCAGCAACTGGCCAATTGGTCAAATATTCAGAAAATCCAAAACAGGGCATGTTGAGCACCCCAGGTCACAACTATGGCATGATTCTTGACCTATTAAGTCAATACTAGATGCCTTTTAAGCCATTATGAATGTGTCAAAAATCCAAACAAGCTGATTCAATGGCCCACAGTAGTCCCCTAAGTGAGTCATACCTCCCAAAAATTGGTCTGTGGTACAGCCCATTTACCTGCCCTCCTTTTTCAGAAAAAAATATGGAAGGCTTGTTACTCCTTCATCGAGAAAACTAAAGAGCCCTGGAATCACCACAAATTGACATATTTCAAAAATAGCCAAAAGGAGTCCCATAATATGCCTTAAGGTGTCTTTGGCCCAAACTTGACAAAACAATTCCAATGGGAAGTGTCCCAAATTGCCAATCTGGAATTGCCAATCACTATCCTGTATGGTGGTTAAAGTTTACAAAAAATAACCGAATTAAGAACTACAAACTGATATTTTAAGAAAATAAATGCATTACAAATGTGGAATAGAATCCTTACATCCTTGTGAGGTCAGTGGGTGTGGGACTGATATCATGAGGAGCCCTTCAGACCCCATGAGTCTATGGCCTATGATGTAAGTGATAGTATAAAGCCAAACCTGCCTGGTAGTGCCATTATCTCAGGGAAGGGGAGCAGGGGTCCAAAAATCAAAGTTGCTCAGAATGGCCTGAAACACATTTTGGTTTTGGATTTTTGAAATCCGATGAAATTTTTGAAATTAGAAACATTTTGTAAGTGACCACAAACAAGCAAGTATCCAACCAACTAACCACGGACAACATAGTGACCAGATACGTCGCACCGCTCTTCAGAGACGGCGCGACAAAGTTACCGGCTGTTGAAGTGCATTTGGTTTTCTTGACAGCAGAGGGCAAATTCTGCACTGATGCTACAGTTTCTTCCAAATAATTGTACTCAGGACAACCGTCTGTTTGCTCCTAAGCAACGAAAAACAAGTTATTGGATGTAAGAATCTTTTAAATTTTTGAACTTTGTGATCATGATAATACATTGTAAACAAATATCTCCTGTTTGCGAACTTGATTTAAATCTTAAAGCAACTTGCCTCCGTAAAAAGTTGGTGAGGAGCAGGAATTGCATTCTTTTCAATCAGATATTGGTCCCAGTTGAATGGTTTTCCATAACCTGAAATTTAAGAGCTCTGACATTTCCTTTGAGCAGCTTTTGCACTTCCTATTTGAAAGGTGGTAGAGGCCTATTAATTTATTTGAAAAGTTTCAAACATACAAGTTACCTTTGGGCTTTTGCAATTCCATTGAGTACTTTGCGAGCTGTCCATCGCTGTTTTTCTTTTTACTCCTTACGCTTTCATTCTCAAGGAAATGCTGAAACCATCCGATCGGGTGAATATCGACAGAAGTGGGTTCACAGTGGTAGTCATAGGTGGACGTCCAGCCGTCAAAATGTACCAACAAATGATCAGTCTCGTCATCAACATCAGCTGAAGGAAAAAAATATGTTGTGAGCAGCGTCATCATATTTATCTGTTTCGAAACCGATAGTAGAAGCCTCGAAAATTATACAATTACACTGTAGCTGTTTTTTTGAATGAATTAACAAACAAATGAAAGGGCAAACGAAAGGACGCTACGAGCGCAAATGAACAAACGAACCAACCAACAAAGCAAGAGCGATGAAAGAAATAGCTTTTTTCAAACTTTTTACTTTGGTATCCTTACCAATTGTGGCAACACAAACGAGAGATGGAGTTTTCCTATCCCACGCTTCTACTTTCATTCCTTTCATCCATTCTGTTGGTTGTCGATTTTGACTCTGAAAGCGATACGATATTTTAAATTTATTCCATACTTTGTCCAACGGAGAAAAATAAATGCGTGAGCATAGTTTAATTTTAAGACTATGAACTAAGCTTTATTTAAACTTTCAATCAGACGTCTCATTCATGTTAAAATATGGCATGCACCGAAAACTTACAAGGGCTTTGTGATTGTCAATTACAATCGTCCGTGCCTGCTTCGTAGATCCAAAAAACGGTCTTAATGATGTTACACTTCCAGAAAGAGGAAATACAATCTCGTGTCCCAAACTCTCAAAGATAAGATTCAGTCCCATAGATTCCTTTTCCTGGAAGAAATTAAAAACACATGAAATTGCTTGGCGCAAGTATGTTGCGAGAAATAAAACCAAGATTGTTCAGCAGCATTGCGTTGCAATATCTTGTTATGTGATAATACTTCCGGGAGTGTGTGATTGGTAATTGGGTGGAGCATATTTATGAAACCATGTTAGGCTTTAGTTTCACAACGCAGACTTCAAAAATCCTTCGAAAATCTCTAAATATGTCTTGTTCACCACATAAGCAAGGCCTTTTGAGGAGCAGCGTGTGTGATAAAATGCTATAAAACATGACTATCACTGGTCTTACCGTGGGTGGTATTCCATAAAATTCAATTTCTAGGATGTGATTTTGAGTTGCCTGCAAAAAATATTACTCAATGACACAGAAATTTTGTAGATTGATTTGTGGTAATCTCAAGTGACCATTATAAATGCATGTTAAGTAAAGGATACATACAGCCGTGAAGAAATCTGGGTCTTTTAAGAAAGAGTCCAATTCAAATTGTATTTGACCATTATTAGGTTGGTGTGGAGGTGTGGAATATTGTCTTTGACCTTCAAATCCGAGTCTACACCAAACATCCTAACAATAGCAACATTTTTTTCATGACAGCAACTACTTCATCATTTAATAAATTTTACCTCAAAATAAAACAAATGTAACTGACTTACTTTGTAGTCATTAATATTTCTGACAAGTAGGGAATTCCCGTAGTCATCAATATTCTTTCCGGCAGCCTCACTGAAAAAGTCATCCATGGCTTGTGGTCCAACAGCGGAATTTCCTGTGTCATTCATCTGTAAGAATATGTAATTGTATATATTTCTTGTCATTGCTAGGGCAATCCCTATGTCACATCTTTCTGTCAATCAAAGAAATACCGAACATCTACTTTTTAAAATTTAAATATGTTAACTGGTACTAACAATGACTCTTATGGTGGTGTTCGTTCGGAATCCGTCGGGATCCATCAGCGGAATATCTCCTTCCTCCACACTTTCGTAGGTGGTACTTGTTTTGAATATTAGACAGCTTTTCTCCTCTTTGTCGTCGACAGTGTTCCTCTCACTTTCTTGTTTTACTTTCTGTAGAATAAACCGATAACTGTTTGTTTATGAAAGACTCAAGATTTGTCTCTTTTTGCTGTTAAAACAGTTTTACGTATTGCTGAACAATGCAGTGATTTACCTGAACCTGCACTGACAATTTCACTTCGGATCCTTCCTTAAGTTGCGCTCGAAGAAGTTTCGCATCCAAAACATTTTTCCCATCTGTGGCTTGTCCAGAAGCAAGATCTAATATGATTTTTCTCGAGGATCTGCAAAAACAATTTTACTTTGCGGTAAATTTTTTTAGCCGTTTCAATCACATATATCTAAAGTCGCACTGAAATATCAATTTTCTGGCAACTACTTATACGGTCCACATATAACACAAAATTAGCTTACCTATGTTTGATTTTGCATTCTAGTCCAACCACTAAATCATCTGCAGAATCTCCCATTATTGTTGCCAAAATGGTATTATTGTTGCATGGGTTGAGATCGGTGTTAAGGTACACCAGCTTCCTCGGTTCTAGTTCTATTAAGTTACCATAGGTTTCTCGACTTTGCGTGGAAATAGGAATCAAAGAGGAAGTACTGGTTGGGTACAGTTTTCTGAACATGTCCTGTGCGAGTTAAAAAGATTGTTTTTGTTTTAATTCGCAGTCAGGTTTTTCTACATGACGCACAAAGAATACTATGAAACATTTAAACACTGCCCATGATCAGATCTGCACGAACTTAACATGTTTCAGTCGGTTTTACAATCATCTTCGTCAACAATAGCAAACGTACCCAAAGCAGTGTATACATATTCCTATAGGTCCTGCAGTTTTTGCAAACCGAAAGTACCATATCAAAGCTATGACTGGTTACAACATAGTTCTCCAAGTTTTCAATGAAGTCTGAAAAATGCAATTCTAATTGTAAGAGAAAAAAACTGCAAAATTAAAAGATACCAAAAACATTTCCTTAGAAATATATCAAAGCATAAAATTATATCAAAAACAATTTCCACCAATTACACAATAAAATCAAAAGCAGAAAGCGCAAGGATACCTTCTTTTCCAGTTCCGCCAGTACCACCCATTATCTGTACAAAATGTGCAAAACCTTTCTGTGAACATGAATTTTGATTTGGGATATTTACCCACTTTCGCTTGACCGGTTTTATTACAACAAATCGGGAAATGTGTAGCCCAAGTTATTTACTTACCTTTTTCTCAGTTATGCGTTCCCCACTAACTTCTACATCGTGCGGTATTCTATGCTGTTGTAATGTGTATGCTACAGGCACTGCAAAGAGTGCCATGATACTTTTCATCTCTCTAGTTGCATCAGTTATGTCTTCCTCAGCATTCTGTATAAGTATTTACCAAATAATGAATAAATTACAAACAATCGCACCAAAATCAAATCTTTCATTATTGATAAGCATGGGTTAAATTCATATAAAGAAATGAATTTATATTTTTCTATTTGAATAACCTTTGGATGGTTGGTGCCTGTCCTGTTCATTTCTTCATACTTGTAGAGCTGTATTTCCAGTTTGGGATTTGCGACATCTGAAAACAATTTCAGGAGTACGCATACCAAAAAACCTTTAAATTAATTAAAAGAAACACACGGAATCGTCCATGAAAAGCGAACTTACCATTAAGATTGACCTGATAGATTATCTCCTGATCCATAAAGTTTACCACCATGCCAGTTTTCCACAGCATGATGAGTCGATCAGGTATCACAGAAGTCCTCATAATATTGTAGTGCAGCGCTGCCAGGACAGAAGGTGTGACACTGCAGGGAAGCTTGTATGTCACTTTGAGTGATCTACAGTGCTCCAATTCTTCCACGGCAAGAAAAGATTTCTGTAAAATGCCGTTAACTTACGAATAACTCAAAAGGTTGTAATAAGAATATTTTAAATAGTAACAAATTGAAAGAAGTGATGCGTAGTGGTATTCAATACAAAGGCACATACAAGTGGAGTTGGGGGTTTTGAAGGTAGTTCATTATATGGTATTACAACAGCAATGTTGTTTGGTTTGTCTTCATATTCCATGAAGTAGTGTGAGGCTTCGAGCAGAGACTCCAGTACTTGTTTCTGAAGATATAAATGTATTGCTGAAACAATCTAGGTAATTTCTTTCAGTGTTCACAAAAAATAAAAGGTAAAAGTAAATTGAAGTTAAGTTCCGTCAGAAAGGAGTATTTATTTTTAATCCTTTTTCTTACTCCACCTTTTCAAAAATCTTCAGGGAGAGAAGTACGTCGCGATCCCATGTCGCGCAACCAGTTTTGACAATAGTCAGATGATCCTCCGACGATCTGCTCATGGTCGGAGGAATATCTAAGACTGTCTGATAAACGCGATTTAGCCATTCCAAATCGGTCACTACAAACTCATTGACAAATGCAACCTTCCCCTGCAAACAATAAATACAATTTTACCAAAATGCTTTGAATTGTTTCATTGGTGAATCCGACAGCAAAACCGGGACATTCATTGTAAACAATCACACTGAAAACTTAAGATTTTTGTTTCATCACTACATTTTCCCATTGTAAGAACAAGCGTGTACTTTACTCTTTTACATTATATGTTAACATTATATGTTAGTATTTTACATTATGTTAACATATGTTATGTAGTAACTTGCCATTATGTGCAACAGTTTCAATAGGGCTGGATAGAATGTTGGGTTATCAGCTAATGAGTCCTTCTTCATGTGGTTTAGAACTTCCGTTCTCGTGTAAAATCCCCCCGGCATGTTGAATGATCCCACTGTCGTCATAAACCTAGTTGAAATCTTATCGTACATTGGCCACTTCTTTGGAAATTCTGTTACCGAGTTCTTCATACTGTTTAATAAAGTTGAACCTGCCTGCAGAAAAATAGATGGGTCAAGCCAAACTTCGAATTGGATTGTTACTTGCACAGTACGGAATCTATCCAACAAGAGCAGCTTACCGAAGAGTCGGCCAGATTGATGCAGATCGGTATTTCTTCTCGATAGTTTTGTAAAGATTCCCGAAGGTGATATATTTGTGCCATTCTCTCTTGTGTGGCTAAATCCACTGTGGCTACATCATCCGGCATTGATATGTCAAAACTGTCAAGCCTAATATGAAAGCAACAAAAAAATTACTACCAGTATTTGAGTGCAATCTTGTAGTTTTAACATAACATTTTAAAATGCATAATAGGATATCATTTAAAACGCTCGACATGGTGATGACTGCAAGTGGCCATTTGTACGCATAGATAGAACAACTAACTAGCTACCGAATTAGAGAATAAAAACCACCTTCACTACATTATTTCTTTACCAGTGGCAACATTTAAAAAAATGAAGTCACTATACCTTTTCAAGAATTCGTCTGATTGATGTCTCAGTCTTTTTACAGTTGCGTGTCTCATTTCCATTAGGGTTGCTTGGACATTGTCGGCGGACTGCTTGGTAGACGATGACACAGCAACTATCATAATTTCTGCATCGGGGACCTTGAGAATAAAATAATGCAGTCACAGGATACAAGTTGTTTGTTATGTGGTAATTGTAATAGGCATAAAATTTCACAGAATACTATTTCATAAGTGGTATCGATTGTTTGTGTACAGTCTGGTTTGCTTTACGACATAACTTTTTTCAATCTATCAAGAAAACGTAAACGGACAAAACTGTTTATCCTGTTTAAACTGTTTATCCGGACTGTTTATCCTCCTAAACTCTAAAACCAAGGTGTTAAGATGGATACCTTTCCTATAATTTTAATTATAAGTGCGAGTAGCTTCAAACAAATCTTCGTCATATCTTCGGGGGTATCAGCATTGTAAGGGAGAACATACAAAGTTCGCGCTGATAAAAAGTAATCTGAAGCATTCTGCAATAAAAATGAGCATTCATTCATTTCGACGGAAACAAACCAAACTGCTTTAATGACTTGAAATAAGGTAGAGAAATTATATCAAAGTACCCAACGTTCTGTCATACCTCGTCACATTCAATGATGCTGTGTATGGACGTGCCTTCGTCCTTCAGTTCTAGTGTATCTACAATAGTTGTCCTATGCTCCACTTTGCCTGTTTCAAGCAACTTTAGTAGACTGGTTTTGACGCCGGCACTATGAATGATCACTGTCTTGTACATCTCCTGGGAGTCTGTTAAAAAATGAGATCACCTTAAAATATTTGTAGAAAATCTCACAGTATCCTGGCTATCCAGGTAGGTAATCTTTTTGAGATTAAGATTGGTACAGTGTTACCGACGCACCTCTCCCTGGCCAGGTAGGAAGGTGACCCCCCCCGCCTCGTAATGTAAATGGGAGGCTGCCTTGTTATGAATACATGTTAGACATTACCAACACGTATTTCAAAGATATAATAACGTGTATTGAAATCAAATTTCAAAAACAAATATCGATGCTTTCCAAGAATATGGTATTGTTCTGCAGCTAAATTGTCTCACCAATGAGCGGTACATGAGTCTTACCAGACGCTCTGTACGTTGTCACTGATCCCAAATCAGTTTTTGTCTTCAGATCAGGTGACAAAAAGCAAACGTCAGTGCCACCTAATTTTGCTGTAGCTATGTCACCGCCTTCCAGCAAGGAATGAACAGATAGCTCAGTAATATGTTGACATCCAAGCAAATTGACCTGATGAAAAGCAGGCAATGATATATTGTTATTGTCACGTGTTTCCAATGATTATTACATGAAATAGAAGTAAATTTTAAGTGTTTACGTGAGGTGAGGTGGGATAAATCTACTCAACAATTTTAAGACTTAATATCTAATGAGATCACTGTCATTTGTTTTTTTCAAATCAGGAAAAAAATATATTTGTTCTAAACAAAATGTAACTTGCCTCCTTGGTGATTTCAATGAGTGGTTGGATGTATTTGAGCCCTCTGTCGGTGATTAATCGACATGCTGACAGATCAACAGTTCTTAGTAAACCTTTCATGGCTTTCTTTACGACTTTACCTATAAAAGAAAACGTTTTAGCTTGTTTTGTTTTTTTTTTCAAAAAAAAATTGTAGTTGTTTTCTTTTTGTAAAAAAATAATACTTACTGCCACATTTTTTGGAAAGTACAATCAAAGCCATATCAGAAACGTTGTCCAGGTGTGCCAAATTCAGAAGCGTTTCGTCTTGTTTTCCAGTCATTATTGCCTGAGCATAAGAAACCAAACACAATTATTCTGCGACGAAAAATTTCATACGAGTCTCAATGTGCCACTGAATTAAATCTAAATAGAAAGATGCTGACTAAAATAAAATGAATTGGCATTCCATCCCACCAGAGGGTTGTTTGTTCTTTGTTATCTTGTAGTTATAGCCTTACCATAGAATCTCGATCCTTCAAATGACTGAAATGTTGATTCCAATTGAAGATTTTGGAAAGTCGATTTACTGTCGTCCTCAATGAATCTTTCAAAGCTTTATTAGAGTTTTTCATTACAGTGGAAAAAGCTGAAAATAAAATTAAGGGTAAATCTCACCACACTATTCCATTTGTGTGCATATAAAATTGCGGCAACTACACATCTTTGAACGATAATGTATTCTTGTTTGATGGAGTCATTTATGTCCGATATTGAAGAAGCCCGTACTGCACACAAGAAAAAAATTCTAAAATTTTGACAGCGTGATTAACTACCGCCCACGTACGGAGTACAACGGGAAGGTAGTGTTTTCACAGGTGTCTGTCGTTCACAGGCGGATACCTCCTCGTCCTGTCACTGGTCCGGTCCTAGGACGGGGGACAGGACTGGACAGGGCGATACTCCCACCCAGACTGGACAGGGGTACCCCCTCCGCCCGCAGACACGCTATGCCGCGGGCGGTACGTCACTTGCGGTAACGCAGGATGACTTTTTTGTTTTAAATGTAATATGACAAAGCTACAATGTATTTGCGCTTTTCGTTTCATATTAATTCACAAAAATAATTTTAAATTTATAAAAGACATACCTGTTTTCCGAAGCATATTTTTACCCCGTCGTAATTCTTTTGGGCTTGGTGTCCATGGTCCTGGAAGTAAATATGATTAAGCCCTGCTTTAATACCACATATCTAACAATTTACCAATTGATTGATACTTTAGCAAGTAACTGCAGCTGAACGAGATTAAGCTTCGTTACAATCGTGAAAAATGCTTCAAGTGAACTTACCATCAAGTAGATCAGCATACTCTGAAAAGACCAACGAAAATATGATAAATATTGAATGTGTCATTCGAAATATAGCAGGTATAAGTGCTAATAATGGTTGCAGCACAATTAAAACTATGCATGATATGTACCAGGTTTTTCTCCATATTTTAAAGTGTGTGCCAAGTAACATGGACCCTGTTTTCTCCTTTGAATTTTCATAGTGGTTTGCTGTCGTTGTCCTTTCACAGCAATGAAAACGAAGGATCCTCGGTACATATTTGTTAGTAGATCGGTTGAAATGCCTAGATCACTAAGAGCTGTTTTGAATTCTGCAACGTTTTCACTAGGATCATCGGCCGATGTTCCAACAATTATAGTGTTTTCCTCTAATCGACTGATGTACCCTAAGTTTAAAAAGTTACAAAGGTTAGTTGTCGTCCGCTTCGCCAAGTCACTCAGATTTAAAAAAAAGAAACAAGTGTTTGCTGAATCTAAGATGAGAAATTGCCAATACGTTTCTGATATCGCGGTGCATTACAATGTGCATTCTATAAAATAAAGAACCATGCCAGTCACAAATACACGGGGTTCCACTTATAATGAGTTCGGTTACAACGAGAACCCGGCTATAATGAGCAAAAGAAAGCACTTCTGATTGATATCAATGTTAAAAAAGACCAGTTACAACGAGTATCACTTATAACGAGCAAATTTTTTGTGAATAAAATTACTCATTGTAAGCGAGACCTGGTGTAGTTATTTTAGTCTTATTCCCAGAAATATGTTAACAATGAAACTATGTTTCCCAATTCATTTTATGGTAAAATATTATCAGAATTTACACTTCTGTTTCAGCAAATTACAAATCATTTTCCTGAAATGGTTATTTATCATTGGGACAACGGTAAAACAACAATAAGTAAAGGCCTACCTGACAAGGCTTGTGCGACATCCTTCGATCTATATGTGTCGAATCTAGTTCTTTCAACCTTGAACAGGTGTTTTTCAATTCTCCTTCTCGATAAGGTTACAAGGTAAATTCCTCTGAAAATGTGTAGGTGAACTTTGTTGAACAGCTCATCAATATAAAAACAATACATTTATAAGTAAACAAAAGTTCAGGCGTATTATTTGTCTAAAGCTATTCCCAATTTTGAGTTTCGAATCTAAAATTAAATGTTTCGAATGTGTCCCAGAGTACTTGGACTAAACTAACCTATCTACAGAATCTTTTCCAAGATCCACTGCTTCCGGGGTCCTTTCCCAAGCAGTCTCATTGAGATGTGAATATTCAAGTGGTGAATGTGTAAATCTTTCTGGTTCAATAGTCGTTATTTTCTGACCACCAATGGCTATGTAACCCTTTTTTACTTCATCTTCATAGCCATAACCTTGAACCACAATCTCTACACGAGGATCTAGAACATTTAACATAATTGAGAGCAAAAGATGAGGGAACAGAATCCGCATATCTCGCTCTTCACAGAATTCAGTCTCACAAACGACACACTTACAAAATGTATTGAAATTACTTACCATTCTCTTCGTACGGAATTTCTTCCACTGTAGACGGCAACACAAACATATGAGTTAGAAGTGGCGCCTTGGGTACACTTCTTTTGTTAGGATCGGATGGAACAGGCGAGGACGATGGTCCAAAATCGTCTTCAGATTTCGATTCAAATTTGATCTCAATCTCCTTTCCTTTTCCCATGAATTTCTTTCCGCCTTTCGCCTTTTTCTTTCCCTTTTTACTTTCTATTTTCCACGAAATTTGCTCCTAAAGTAAAGTTGTGTCATTTCTGTTCACAAAATGCTAATAGTAATATAAAGGTAAATATACACTTCAGCTACGACAGTTTTCCACTTACTTGAGCCTCTAATACGCTGACTGGTAACGGAGGAGGTGGTGGTGCTACTGGAATTACTCTCTTCAACTCTGTTGGAAGATGCATAATTTATTTACAAAGCACATACAGAGCTTAATATTGTTTTCACTGGAATAGCGTCGAACTCATTCGATGAGTATTGTCTTTCTGTTACCTGTTTGTTGTTGTTGTTGTGGTTCGTCAGGACTGACTGAAAAAAGGACTGAATTCAAATTCTCAACAATTTTCTTCTTTGAAGGCAAATCAGGTACTTTAGATTTTCTCTTCATTTCCACAGAATCTGTCAAGGACTCTGGTGGAGACTTCATTACTCCCTGAGTTAAGAAAATTTGAGACATTTAAACCACACAAGATAAATTTTCTACAAGTATCGAATTATTTCACAACCACTGACGAATATATTTACTATTCAATAATTCTCTGAAGTCGTTATTCCTGAATTTAATGAACGAAGCAATTTCCATGAAGTAAATTTACCTTTTTGGGTGGATTTGAAGATATTGAAGGGAGGATATCTTTATCATTTAGTGCTGAGGATTCTCTTCTCATCTTGTGCAGTTTCTCATCTAATTTGGCCGCCTCAGCCTCACTGTCATTTTTATTTGATGTCCTGTGTTTCAAAATAGATGTCATAAACATATTACGACAGACTCTCGTTCTGTTTCATACTCCCTAACAATACTACATAACTAGACGAAGTTTCATGCTCACCCCTTTTGTTTACTTTTCCCCGGGGGTATGGGTGGCAGGGGCGGGGTGACCAGCAAACTTTCCCTCCTCGTGGATTTCCCTGAAGCAGGTTCATGGATGGGTACAGGACCCTTCTTCTTTTTGCCTCCATGCTTCTTCATTTTTATCGAGTGACTTCACAGCAGATCTACGTCAAGACTAAAAAATCAACGGAAGCAGATTAGAAATTGGACACACGCACAAAGTTTACAACTTCACTGGCACTAGGAGGAATGTTCTGTCCAGACCTAGCCATGTTGTTTACATCCGGGGGTCACGTGATGCCGGTTACTGCAATAAATCTTCCTTCGAAAGCAAAAGAGTTCCAACCACCTGCTGCTGCCATCTAATCACTTTCTTCCCGCGACATATTTTGATTCTGGCTTTCTGTGGGAATATTAGCTAAATTCATTAAGCATGTCAATAGAAACAGAAACTCAAATTGGTTTCATTGAAAATTGACCCGATTCCTAAACATAACCAAACAACACTACTAATTGCTGGCTCGTTTAGAGTCAGCTCAGTGATTGATTCGGGAGAGAGGGTATTTGGGAAATGCTGAATTCCACGGGTCGACTTTGTGGTCCCATTCGTTTGCCTAATATGTCTTGGCACTTCTTTGATGCACAAAATACTGTCATGACATCACACGTTCAACGCAACATCAGATTTCTTATATCTTTTATTCAATTTAAGGAAATAAAAAATTGAAAAAATTTAAGGAAATGAAAAGATCCCGAAAACAGGTCTCCCGAGAATTTGAGATAATATTATTATACACAACATTTTAAGTAACATGGTTTTTGATAATTTGGTTCAGAAACAACACCAATGTTGTGATAGCGAATGAACCTCCAACACAGTACTTTCTAGCAACCATTTAACAATTTCGTTAATATGAAATGTCTGAAATAATAACATAATAAAAACAAACATTTTTACAATTTATTTGACCTTTTATCAGTCAAGCAGTCAATGTAGCCAGTCGAGCGTCCAGAATGTTTATTCGAAATAATTTTTCGTCTTCCACAAAGGAATTGTATACTGAGAATGAGCCAAAAGTAGTTCATATTCACACAGAAGCACTTTTGTGTTCTCTAATAGTTCCATTGTCTCTATTTCTATTAAATTTACACTTTAGGGAACCTCATCCATATCAATAAAGTGACAACTACAAGGTAGAATTTCCCTGGACAATTCCACATTTGCTTCGGGTACTCTTGAATACCAGCGACAGCTGCATGTGCCGAGATATTAAAAATACATGTAATTTGGTGTATGAAAGGATAAATAAAAAAAGTCATGACGCCAAAAATATATACCATTTTAGTTCTACAAGCTCTTTTTTAATAACAGTGAAAAAGTAAAGTGAACAGTTCTTTCAAAATATGTAATTAAAAACTGTTAGGGTAGTTTCAATTTGATTCACCTTGAAGCGATCAATTGATAAATAGTATATGTATCTTTTGCAGAGAGTCATTGTGAGCTCTTCATATGAGAAGTGCTAGATATTGCCTTGTCTAAATAAAATTCAAAGTGCTTTTCCTGTGATTGCTCTGGGTGGTTTCCTTTTATTTGGACTGACAGGAATTCAATGAAGTATAAAATGTTCCGCAGGAAATAGGAATTTAATGCTCAGTATCTTCTGGACATTCTAATCTCATCACTTTACTCCTCAAACACTGCAGTAATGTGCTACTACGTTTAAAGCTTCGCTGCATTTATGTCATACCAATTGAGATTTTGCCAGTCATCGGATTGCCCAAGTAAGGAAAATGTTTCTATTGTTGCGTTGAAGCTGTAAAGCCAAGTGATCCGTTTTCTCTGCAGAAAAACGAAAGTCCAAACGAGCTGTTTCAGAAAAAAGTTGATATGTACCGGTGTGTTTATTTGGGAAACATTCACACCGAGATAAAATGTTGATGTTCTGTGTTAATACTTGCACATGTATGTGGTGATTTATTTTTCAGTTAAAATGCACATTTTTACGTCTTTGAAAACATGTAAAGGATATAATCATGTAACAGTATTCGGGAAAGATTCTAGCAGACAAAGAAATGACAAAGTGACCGAATTTGGTCATCTTAAACCGACAAGGGTATGAGCTGATTATCATTGCGGGCACTTTGAAATAACACACCAATGAGAAAAACGGGTCAACGTGATATTGTTGCGTTATTTCCATTTGGTTTATTGCAGGTTGGAAATCTAAGGAAATGAGAAAGCACAGAATCTTCAGTAATTTGTGCAGTAAATCAACTGTAGAATCCTGTGTGCATGACCAAGTAAATAATAAAGGGTATACTTAATCAGGAACACTACTTCCCAAAATGGCAGTGGCAATGTTTTCAGTCTTGTCTGTTATTCTTTATCTCATGATGCAATGCACAGAGCCCCCAACCCCAGACACGACCACGCCAGGAATACCCCACCACCCCAACTGGCAGTTTATCATAGAAAAGAAGAGTAGTATTGCTTCGGCTGAAAGGCTTTCTTGTAACGACAAATAAAAATGGCTAACAAATTAATTTTGAATTCATAGAAAAGACAGTTAAATTGAATGCTTTATTCCGATAACCCAAAAAGGATAAAATCAAGGAATGAAGAATTCTACTTTAGTAACTCATTAATGTTGTTACCCAGTCAATTCATTAACCCTTTATGAACTTTAGAGTTTCCTCTCTGATAACATGTTCAGCACATTGGTGTCTCAAGACACCATTTTAAAAAGTGATCAGCTTCAACTTGGTGTGTTATGATCACTTTCATTAGCATATCACATATAGACATATAACATTTACTGAAAATCTTTCAAAATCAAAATTTCTGAATTCAAAACTTTCATTTTGGTTCACTTATCAAATCTTCTATTTTAGTTACAACCAAATTTTAGTGCCAACCAGTATTATAATTAGCCATGCTTGTGAGGACAATACAGTATTTTTGTTGTCTTTTGGGACAGTTTGATTTGGGACAGCAATACCCTGAAGTGTTTGACCTTGCAGATCCAAGGTATAAAGATCATAACCAAAGGGATGCTACCTGGGAGGAGATTGCGACAGCCATGAATGCCACTGGTCAGTGAATATACATGTATTTCCTTAAATTTTAAGTACAAAAACCCTTGTTTTCTACTTTGTAGAGATCTATGCTTTGGCCTTTCAGTTGAGGATGTAAAGAAAGCATGAAAGAACATTAGAGACCCATACAGAAAAAAAGAGCTGGAGATCCAAACAAGAGGTGATGCTCCATCAAGGGGTGGAAAGAGGAAGTCTGGCTCTGGTGGTACAATTGTTGCAGAAGCTGAACATTCAATGATGGAAATTCTATGAGAGAATGTCCTTCTATAAGCCATATATATATACAAGGCAGTAAGTTAATCCTCTTTGTAGATTGCTACTAAGTGGATTTTACAAAGTGGATTATAGATTTGTTGGTATGAAGTAAATTAATGAAGCATTGAGTTTTAACATATTTATTAGTCAAACTGTATTATATACAAAGTGGAAAGTATTCTATATGTGGTGCCGCCGAAAATGCGGCCCCCCTTTTGTATGCCAGCCTGGATTGGGGAGCGGCAGCCTCTGTTAGAGGCTCCACTTCTGGATAGCAAGCGCCTTCTTTAAGGGTGGCAGGCCTTCTCTTCAGGGAGAGCAAGCCCTCTTTTGCAGGTGAGGGCCTTACAGGTACTTCGAAGGCATTCTGGATCTAATCCAGAATGCTTATCGTATGAACGTTGCGGTCCTTACGGGACGCCTCCGGTACGTCTTTGACGTCATGGTTGCCAGGGCGTCCAGGACCAATGAAAGGCTTTTGCGCCCTTATGTCATGCAGCCTTCACGTGATCAGGGCGTGCCTGGCCAATAGCAGGCTCTCACCTTGACGAGCCCGGAATGTTCCTTTGTACCTGCCTATTATGACGTCATGCCTCATATAAAAGCAGGCGCGACTGTGAACTCTTGGCACTTGGCACCTATCTCTGGCAGCG
>JBCAUG010002783.1:0-11500 GCA_038406175.1 Haplosyllis leylae | reverse complement strand
AGGTTACAATGAGGACCAAATAGCCATTGTGTTAGATGATCCTGGCATGAGGGAGTGTCCCGTGATCCTGGGTACCCCGACCTTCTATAGGGTGATGGAGGTTATCAAGGAGAGCGAGATCTCTTGGTTGGTGATGCCTTGGGCTTCCTCGTGAGTTTCATGGCTCATGAGGGGCCTAGGCACCTGCGTGGCATCTTGCCACTTGGACAATGTGGCTAACAAACCTATCACCCCTAGCAAGGTGAGAGAAGTCATTCGATCCTGTGGCAAGATCCTTATTCCCCCATTTGGTCACAAGGTCACTCACGGGAGGGTCAAGTTGACTCTCCTGGGTTACTGGTTGCATGTTTTAACACATGGTCTCGAAAGGAGACCGCCTGAGCTCCCAGTGGGAGTCAATGTTCTCAGCACCTACACCACCCTGGCCAATGGTAGTAATAGGGTGACGGTGGTCCTGAGGAACAACACCAATGAATGGGTGGAGATTGCGAAGGGTGTCCCACTCACCATGGTGGAGTCCACCAACTTGGTGCCTCCAGTGACTGGTGATGCAGCTGCACCCTGGCAAGCTGTTGCCCAGCAAGTGCTTACCCTAGAGGAAAGGTGCACCAAACTTTTTGAGAAGCTGGACCTGACAGGTCTGGAATCTTGGACGGAAGAGGAGGCCACCTGAGCCCACGGCCTCCTAGCAGAATACCATGATCTGTTCTCCCTCGAGAAACACGAGATAGGACAGACCAAAACCGTTGAGCACAGAATTGTGCTCCGGAACCCTGATGCGATGCCTTTCAGGGAACTCTTCTGATGCATACCGCCTCCACAAGTGGAGGAGGTGCGGGAGCATCTCAAATTAATGTTGGATGCTGGAGTGATCCGCCCCAGCACCAGTCCATGGTGCAATGCAGTTGTGCTGGTCCACAAGAAAGATGGGTCTCTGAGGTTTTGTATTGACTTCAGAAGACTCAACTCCCTAACGCATAAGGACTTGCACCCATTGCCCCGTATTGGTGAATCCTTGGATTGCCTCACAGGCTCCGCCTATTACTTGACGTTTGATCTGATGTCTGGATTTTGGTCCCCAAGGAAGAGGAGTCCAAACAGTTCACTGCCTTCACCTTAGGCAGTATGGGCCTCTTTGAGTGTGATCGGATGCCTTTTGGCCTCTGTAATGCTCCAGTGACTTTCCAGAGGCTCATGCAAAACTGCTTAGGTGAGCTTAACCTCACCTACTGTCTAATTTATTTGGATGACATCATCGTGTTCTCCCGAACTCCTGAGGAACACCTTCAATGTATGAGGGTAGTCTTTGATCGACTGAGGGAACACAGCCTCAAACTGAAGCCTTGTACCCTCTTCAAAACAGAGATCACCTATCTCACCCATCATGTGAGCAAGGAGGGAGTCAAGCCTTCTCCAAAGAACTTGATTCCCATTGCTGAGTGCCCACCTCTGAAGACTTACACTAAGGTGAAGTCCTTCATGGGGCTAGTAGGGCACTACAGGCGCTTTATTAAGGGGTTCTCTAAAATTGCAGCCCCATTGCATGATCTTACCGCAGGTAAGAACAAGGACAAGAAAACGGAGAGTGTGGAGCTCTCTGAAGAGGAGTTGAATGCCTTCAACACTCTCAAGGAGGAGTGTTTGAAGGAGCCTCTCCTTGCCTTCCCAGACTTCAGCAAGCCATTCCTTTTGGAGACGGATGCTTCTGGGAAAGGGATAGGCACTCTGTTATCACAGAAGCAAGGGGATGGTCGCTATCATCCCATTGCCTACGCTAGTAGGGTCTTTAATGATACTGAACGGAGGTATCACTCAAACAAGAAGGAGTTCTTGGCCCTGAAGTGGGCCATCACTGAACACTTTCATGAATATCTGTTGCCTTATGGACAAAATCATAATGAGTTCATTGTTTGTACTGACAACAACCCTCTCACTTACATTTTTTCCTCTCTTAACCTTGATGCTATGGGGCAGAGGTGGGTCAATGCCTTGGCCGACTACAACTTCTCCATTGAGTATCAAAAGGGTAAAGACAACACGGTGGCAGATTTCTTAAGCTGCATGGAGGATCCTCTTCCTCCAGAACAAGTCAACAAATGCCTCACGAGGGTTCAGAAGGTGCTGATCCCCCCGAAGGCATTAAGGCGATGTTTGACAACACTCGTACTCCTCATGAGGAGAGGGCCAAGGCCGAACAACCACCTACATTAAGGGCCAACTTAGCCTTGGCCCTCAATCTCAAACCCACCACCGCGACAATGCACGTCATAGACTGGCCACAGGCACAGAAGGATGACCCTGTTCTCTATAGGGTTGTAAAGAACCTTCAGGCGCCTAAACCCAAGTTCCTCGAGGCGTTGCACCCTGTTCTTGATAGGAAGGCTATTAGGGCCTACCTCAAGGCCAGGGACACCTCATTATGTGGGATAGGATGCTCTATTACAAGGATCGATCCTGTCTAAATGGTGAAGATGTCTGGCACTTTGTTGTGCCAAAAAGATATTGGAGCCAAGCTCTGGATGGGTGCCACTGGGAGGCAGCACACCAGGGTCAGAAGCGGACAGCCTCTCTCATCTTTGAGAGGTTCTGGTGGCCTGGCATATCCCGGGACACCACCAGTAAGGTGCAGCGCTATGAGTGATGTATGAAGTTCAAGCGGGCACCTCCAATCACCCCTATGGAGTCGCTGCCTTGTAGCGGACCTGGAGAGATTCTTCATATTTATTTTTGTTCGATTGAGGAATCTAGCGACCCCTTGGAGAAAGTGGATAAGAAGAATATGCATCACCTTTTGGTTATGCAGGATCACTTCTCCAAACACGTGGTGGCATACACTGTCAAGGCTCAGATGGCCGAAGCAGCCACCCATTCTTTGAGGTGGGGATACTTCTCGCTCTTCAGAGCGCCTGCCTGCCTAATCAGGAATCAGGGTCTGCAGTTCACTGGCGCTGTGGTGACTGAGCTCTGTAAGCTGTATGGGGTGCAGAAGATACAGACCACACCCTACCATGCCCAGACAAATGGGCAGGTGGAGCGGATTCATGAATCAGATGATCATCCACATGATAGGCAAATTGGGAGCTGACGAGAAGGCTCGTTGGTCCCAACACCTTCCGGAGTTGTTGCTTGCCTACAATTCCACTCGCTCCATGGTGACTGGTTACAGTCCCCACTATCTTCTTTTCAGGAGGCACCCAAGAAGACTGGTGGACTTCATGTTCCCCACTATTCTGGAGCCCCCCCCCCCCCAACATCTGGCAAGGCCTAAGATTATTGCTACCATGCAACAGTGGCTCCGGGAAGCTTTCAAGATGGCTCGCAAGCTCTCCACTGAAGAAGCCGAACATCAATGCCGTTACTATGACCACAAGGTGGGCGCTGCCATCTTACATCCTGGGGATGTCATCACGGTGCGAACGGATAGATTTGTGGGAAAGAGGAAGGTGAAGGACTGGTGGGAGGACAAGGGTTACGTTGTCATCTCACAGTTGGAGGACTGGCTGGTCTACAAGATCAAAGGTCCTCCTGTGGGCAGGAAGCATGGCCCCTCGTATCGCATCCTCCATCAGAACCGCCTTCTGCTCATTCCTCCTGGGGAAACTCAGGATGTTGCACAGTCTGACGTTCCCGCACCCAACATCCTGAAAGCTAACCTTGTGACAGTCATGGTTGATGGGGGATCCCCAGAGCCTGTACAGGCTGCACCATCCCTGGTGGCTTGACAGGGAGGTGGTGAAATCACATGGGGTTGGTTGAATGGTGAGTTCAGAATCGTTCCAAGGTCTCAACTCCCTGAGAACTCTCAGAGTCCTCCAGACAGCCCAGGAGAAGAGGTCTCTGACTTGGAGCTGCTCTTCGGCAGCCCCAACGAAGAGGAGGCATAGCTTCGCGGTGACATGGGACCTGTGATCGACAATCTACAAGATGTTGTGGACAGCTAACAGGTACTGTGAAACTGTTTCTTTTCTTCCTAGGTGACTCTTGTCACATACCTTCACTTGTAAGGTACGCAACATTAGGGTGTTAAGCATGTGAAACGGGTGAACAATCTGGGCTAGGTGTCCGCCTGCCTGGAGACCTTGTTGTCGCTATGAACTTGTGAACTGCAGTGTCACCTAAACTAAATGCCCTTCCACTCCCTTCCGTGGACCAGGGGTGGCCGCATAATTTAGTAGGGGGGAGGTGGGGTAGGGACTCTGCTAGGCATGTAAATTTTAATTTATTCTAGACACTTAATATTTCCGCTAGGTGTTGTAGACCTTTCCTCATGGTGACTCTTGTTTGTTGTGGTGCAGTGCCTGTTGAATGACAGCTGTAGCATGCCTACAGGCATTGACTCGCTTGTTTCCGGCATCGCAACGTGTGAATGAGAGAAACCCTTGAGTTCAAGCTCAATGTTTTATTACCTTATAAACATATGCATAAAACTTGTAAAATTGTTAAAATCGATTAAAAGTTTTAATTCTGTTAAAATACTGTGTAAATAATCTCAGTCTCTTTAGGAGGCACTGCCTTCTTGAGGTGCTGTCATTGTTATATTGTTGAGTTGGTCCCCCCCCCCATAGGGGAGACCAGTAGTTATTGCAAATTAGGAGGCAAGAGTGTTGGGGAGGCTAGGCCTCGTCCCCCCATCTCCCTTGTTGTCCTCGTCTTGTGTGGAGGCAGAGACGGCCCATTTCTTGCTGTCATACTCCTCCCTCCACTGGTTACGGCATGCTGCCAGTGCCTTGCACTCCTTGAGGTGACGCCCCATGCATCCCTTGCCAACCATGTCCAAGAAGGTGGAGTGGGTTGAAAAGCACCCTCCGCAGAGAAATTCCACCATCAGATGCCGTCTGACATGGTTCAGGGCAGAGTTGTTGTTCTCAGACATGATTCCGCAGTGGGGGCAGAATGCCACCTGCCTTTTTATGCTGATTTTGCTTCGTGGTTTAGGAGTAACCTTATGGATACATGTTGGGTCATGGAAGTAATCAAGGACATAGGTGTTGCTCACCACTTTCATCCCTATTGGAAGGACCACAACCAGTTCAGGCGTTGACTGATCCTTCCAGTGTTCTATCACCTCAGGGTGAAGTCGTGACAAGGTCTCCCATATGTAAATGGTGGGGGCCTTGCCTTCTGGCCGGCGCTTGTCGTAAGGCACCGTACAGAGAATCTTTTGCTCTTTCAGTAGGGGGATGTGTAAGGGGTTATGTCCATAGGATCTCCAGCCGTCACCCCTCCCTTACCTGGAGAGGAATTTTTGCTGGAGCTCTTGGGGACCTCCTTAGCTCGTTGAGGCCTGAAGTGTGAGGATCGGGCAATCCTCGAGTAGCAGGGCAGGGTACCAGCAGGGAGGCCTAGTATGGCCCCCTGACTGCCTTAGACAGTTTTGTGTCCCAGTGATAGACCCATGCCCACATGTGGAGAATAGCCTCACACCATAGGTCCGCCTCCTCTGGCATGTCCAGGCCATGTGTGGCGGGATCTAGGATCGGGAGCGGCCCTAATTCATTGGGGTCCTCTGGGTCCTCTTCCTCACCCTCCACCTTGGGGGGGGGTACTGCTGTTCCTGCTGAGTCTGAGCCCCGGTGGGCTTATCCCCCTCAGTGGTTGTAGTGGTAACCCCGCCTTGATTTTTTGGGTTCTGGACATTTGGATCCTCCCCCTCGCCTTCATTTGAGGCAAGGTCCATGGTCAAGGGAGTGTCTTCTCCCTCGTTGTCCCCGGACCCTCGAAGCCCCGTTCGGGAAGATTGGGAACGAGGTGAAAACCTGGTTCCCTGCCTGGTTGTGCCCACAAATGGCTGCTCCCTGCCGTCCTCTCCGAGGCCGATGTTAAGGGCATCCCCTCGTCTGATGGGAGCGCCTCTTCCACTTCCTCGGGAGCGAGCCCCATGACCTTTGGCTCTGCTGGAGCACTTGGATACTGGAATCTTCTTGTGTCTTTTTGAGTGGAGGGTCACCTCTCCAATGATCTCACCTTCTATGCAAGGCGTCTTTGATTCCGGCTCGGGAGTTATCACATAGACACCTTCATTTTCATCATCAGGGTGGAGGCGTTTCCATGCCTTGACCACGGGTGGGTGATGGAAGTCCTCGCCTTCCCCTGTTGTTAGGGGAACGAGACCTCTCTCCATCACCTTGGCACCTGCCAAGAGGCTCTTGGGGAGATGCCCAATCCTAACTTTTGTATGGGGATTCTCAGAAACCCATTGGGAGATGGGAAGCTTCTGTGTGCCCGGGGAAAGTGTCTTAGCCCCCGGAGGCATCCGGAAACTAACATCAGGGACCTTCTTTGGTCTGGGCAAAGGTGCCGGGTCTGTGAATGCCCCACCCTGGTCCAGGGGCTCTTCCTCTTCCTTCATTGCTAGGGCCTGGCATTACTGGGCCAACAACCCGTGGAAGACGTGTCCTCTTCCACTCTCATCTGCCCTATCAAAGGCGGCCTTGGTGGAGCGGAGCTCCTCCTCGGTCAGTGGAGCCCTGACCTCCTCTTGGAGGCCTGGAGTCTCCAGCCATAGGCGGTTCATTCTTTCCATGAGACCTGGGAGCAACGGTTCTCGGAAGGCCTTGGGGATAGCATATGAGCGTTGTTGCTCAAATTCTTCATCATAATTAGGGCACAGGTGGTCCATCTGGAATGTGCAGTCATGGTCTCCATAGGCCTTGGACAGCAAGGCAAGCTGCCTTCTTGCCATGCCCTCTGCTGCTGTTCAGGGGGAACTGTATCCCCCCCTCAGGTGATAAACCCAGGCTCCCCAACACAGCATTGAGGGAACCCAGCACATAGTTTCCTTGAAAAGATGGCCCAACAGCCACAGCTACACCTACCCATGAGGAGACCGCAGGGCCGTACATCTCCTCAGAGAGCACCACCTCCCTGAGGGCGCTCTCTAATCGGGTCCAGCGTTCTGTAAGGAACGCAACCAATGTTTGGGTCTCCTCCTCAGAGCTGACCTCCTTAAGGCATTTTTGGATGAAGTTCACCATCTCCGCCTTT
Organism: Haplosyllis leylae; assembly: GCA_038406175.1. Classification (NCBI taxonomy): domain Eukaryota; kingdom Metazoa; phylum Annelida; class Polychaeta; order Phyllodocida; family Syllidae; genus Haplosyllis; species Haplosyllis leylae. Next base: position 4,516 of record JBCAUG010002783.1, on the reverse strand, counting down.
GACCCCTCCAGCCGCACCCCGGTGGAGAGCAGCTCAGTGGCCCATTCTAACCTGCACTGCTGTATCTTCCTGATAATGGTGGAGCGTGTGTCTGCACACACACCCCTGTCGAGAGCCTCGTTGACTTGATGGATTAGAGAGTCAAATTTGTCCCCAAAGCTGCTGAAAATGTCTGTGATGTCCTTGCTGAGGTCTTCCCAGACTATGATGTTCACCCTGGTGAACTCCTGCAGGAGGGCACGTAGCAGAGTCCTGTCCAGGACCCTGACACTGGCCTCCTCATAAAGGTATTGCATCCTGTTACTGTGGAGACGATCGATGAACTCCTCCACTGCCTCCTCGGTGGCGTGGGTGGCTGATGCCTCCTCTTTCATTTTCTGGGCCCTAGCCTTCTCTTCGAGGCAGAGCCTGTTCGCCGCGTTTTGCTCCTGAGCCTCTTTAAGCCTCCTAGCTTTCTCAGTGGCAGCCTCCGCCTGCGAAGAGAGTAGGTCCCTGTAGTCCTTGTCCTTGAGGAGGGACCAGTGTTCCTCCTGTGCAGGGGTAACTGAAATACCCCAGAGTATGGTGGAGAAGAGGTCTGAGTCCTCAGGAAGAGACTCGGTCCTTGCTGGTACCAGCCTGGCCTCCACCTTGTTAAGGCAGGGGAAACAGACCATCTGGACATCTTTGTCCTCATCCTTGTCATAGGTGAGAGCTCTGTGGAGTTGGAAGAACCTGAGATCCACCATATTGTAGGTGGGTGGGTCAGTGTCCTCCATCTCTATGGATTCCATGAAGGGGTCCACTAGGATAAAGTCTTCATTACCAGGGAGAGGAAAGATCTTCCCCTCGCTGTGAAGACTGACCAGTAGGGCCCAGGGTCCTGAAGGCCTGGAGCCCACATCCATTTTCCAACGGGTCAGCTTCAAAGCCACTGTAACCAGATCCCCGCATTTTAAAATGGGGTTCGTGAGTACCGCACCCATGGCCAATTGGGGGCCTTGGGTCCCCAAGTTTGAACCGCCTTCGGTGCATTCCGGGTCATAGTAGACCAGAAGGGCAAAGTTGAGGTCCTCATTAGGGTCCCCAGGCCTTACTACAAATGTAGGTCCATTTGTTGAAAACAGACCTCCTACCAATTCATAGGGCACGGGGCTGAGAAATACTGCTGCCAGGGGCTCACAGAAGCCTGGAGAACACAGGTATTGGCTTGCAATGCTCTCTGAACCAGGGATGGGTCTGGGAGTCTTCAGCACTGTCTTCTGTGTCTCCTGAAAGGAAGTCACAAAGAGTTCAGTCAAGTTCTGGACCTTTAGGGACATCCCTTTGGTTGTTATGAATGCACGGGTTTTTAAACCACGAAGCCATAACAACCTGGGGGAGTGCCTTCATTTTGTAAAGGCGAGAGCCTTACTCTCTACACTTGTGGAGTTATTCGGGGCCAAAGATCTACAGTAATCAGGGATCTGGACACTCTACTTGTAGTTTAAAAGGTGACGTATCTCGGGATTAATGTGCCAATCTTCTACTAAAGGAGCACTGTCCTGCCTGAATTGAGGCTTCACCACCTAGTTCTGCCATTTTTGCTCCCTGTGTAACACAGGAGAATTCTCCAAAGTGTCGCGTAAGGCCACATGATGCAAATGGAGGCTCCTGAGTGGTCAGCATGCATACTAAAACTGTCTCATCACCAGGAAAGCCCATGTGCGCACACCAAAAAGAAAATGCGCAACAGGCAACATGGCCTCTGAGGCTCTGTAAGTAATTTTCCCGGTTAAGGTATTTTAAAGCTCGTTAGTACTAAAAGGTTACAGCAAGGTTGTAAAGTAACATGCATAGTGCCTGTTGATATGTAATTTAGCCCGGTAACTGTAGGCATGCCTTCCATTAAATTGTTCGAAGTGAAGTTGAACTTTGGTGGTTTTCCTGCATGTGGACGCGTCCCTATCTTAGGTTTAATGTTTTATTTTTCTTGGTCCCTACAGGTTGTCCTATGTGCAACTCCAGACTGTGACAGCAGGAGTGTGGGCCGGATATCCGGTAACCTTACAGAAATAAGGGAGGCCAAGAACTACATCTCCCAATGGTGGGGTCTCCATGATGCCATTGTGCAGGTGGCCCCCCTCTCTGAGGCACAGGAAAACTTGTTCGTAACCTGTTCATTCTGTGCCTTGCCAGAACCTGCCCCAGGGGACCAAGCCAGGGCCCTGCCAAGGGTGGGAAATCTGGCACACTATCTTGACAGCCCCTCAGCCTGGGGCTCCATGATTAAGGAGGTGGTGACAGGTTTCTTCGCGGTCCCCCGTGAACATCACCCCGGGCAAGAGCATGTGATGGAGCTCCTCCCCCTGGTCATGAGGGTGACAGGAGCTGAGTACTGCAGACTCTGCCTACACGCTCAGCCAAAATGTACATGCAGGGTGGCCGCAGCCTTTGGGCCTCCCCGGCCTGCTTCCCTGCCTCCACCCACCTTCTCTTTGGCCTTCACAGGGCCAGTCACAGCAACTAGCACCATGGGAGTCACCTCCTTGGCGACCCCTTCAGCCACCTTCCCATCCCTGGTATGGGCCACTGCCTCTTCTGTTGGCCTACCCCCCACCCTCTCGCTGGAGGTGCAGGCTGACCAGCTATGCCACCAGTGGGAGCAGGTGGAAGAGCAACAATGTCAGCAAGAATGAGTCAACTAGGAATGGGAAGCCTTCCAGAAGGCATGCCTTCAACTGGAGGAGGCCCAGCAATGGCTGCAGAGGCAGATACCCACTCCCAGGGCAGTGACACCTGCACCGAGGGGAACTGTGCCTCCTCCGCGGTATGCATCTACCCCGAATGTGCAGGGAAATGCCCCATCTTGGGCAGAATTAATGGTGGCCGCCAAGGCTATCGATGACCTGATGGAAGGACAGGAGCACCCTAAGACAGGCACTTCCTACCAGCAACCAGTGGCCGTGCCTACCAGCACGACTGGCATTGGTCTTGTAGGGACACCTTCCACCCAGAAGACACCCATCGCCGATGCCATCACACATGGAGTCTTGGCCTCAGGGCGAGGCACCACCCCTATCCAGGGACAGGCCACCATTAGAGCCACATCTCACCATGGAGGTACTTCCTCCTCCTCCCAAGGTGGCGCCACTCATGCCTCCTCATCCAGTTCCAGGGAACGGGTGACTTTGCCTGATGATGAGGCCCCCTCTCACTCACGGTCTTCAGATACGGGGGAGCCTGTTGGGGGTGCTGCTCCCAAGTCGACCAGGTCCCATTATCAGGGCTGGAAGAACGACGTTTTGATGGCTGCTACCTTTGTGGCCAATAAGGAGAACCCGGAGCTCCCTGAACAAGAACTTCAGAAGCACATCCATGCCGTGCAAGCCTACATGGATGAGCACTATGCAGAGTGGTACCGTGACCAGGAGCATGTGCCACTCCAATTCATGGGCTATGTGGCCCAGGTTTTTAAGCTGGTCTGTGGCCTTGAACTCAAGGGCTTGCCCAAGAACCACAGGTGGATCAAGCCCAGCAGCTGGTTCCACCAGCGGGCTGCCCACGAGGCAAACTATGAAGAGGCTACCCACCTAAACCAGCTGGAAGTTCCTACTTGGGAGCTACCACGTCCTAGTTTGGAAGCCCGCAGACAAGCTAAGCGGGACTTACTAAACAGCCGGATGGCCTTAGAAAGAGTCTGTGGGGGCCCTGGCTCCTTGGACACCTCCAAGGCATGCCGGAGCCTTGAGAAGGCTCTTATGTGCTACGAGCAGCTTCTCACTCTCTTCGATGAGACGGACCTCAGTGTGTGAGTTGCTCGACAGGAGCTCTAGTTCGTGCTGGACTCTAGCCAGCAGGAACAGAGTTCCTCCAAAAGCCTATGGGTAAAGACAAGGGTGCCCCCAAAGGGGCTCCCAAAGGAGCCAAACCCAAGCAGGCACTGAAGCCTCCAGAGCCTGGAGGCAGAGACACAGCGCCTTCATCCCAGCAGCCCACTACTGCCACCCCAACTTACGGACACCCTGAGACCCATCAAGGGGTACTTGGGGAAGGGTGTGGACCCTCTCAATTGTGACCTTCACCTGTTGGAGAGGGCCCAAACCCTCCGGTTCTTCTGCTGGATCCTTCGGGCTGACATAGTCTACATGGTCGGCGGAGATGGGGCTCTCTCCACCCTAAGAGTAGCCTTCCCTCGGGGCCCTGTGCTGAGCCTCTTGCTTGCACCCGGGCTCACTGACATCACTTTTGCTGAGGTGGTGTACAAGGTGGTCTGCAAAAACCTTGCAGACCTGAAGCGGGAAGCCCATCACGCTGATGACCAGCTAGAGGTGGCCCATTCGGACAAGGATGCGATGACGAACAGGCTGCAGCATATGCGAGGTCTTTCAGGTGTAACGCGACGCAGTGATATCACAGCTGGTCTCAGATACGGCTGAGACTGAATAATGTGATGAATGATCCTATAGACTCTCTGTACTGCAGATCTCTCTGAGGTGTGTCTTACGTCTAGTTTCACATAAGCAAGATGTAGTTCAGTTTAACTGGTTTATTGCAG
>JBCAUG010002772.1:0-11500 GCA_038406175.1 Haplosyllis leylae | reverse complement strand
ATAAATCTCATTTATCATATGCACCATTAATCTTTCTGATGGTATTGCGCAACTTGGGATTCTAGCCCCTTTCAATTAGACCAAGTTAAAATTATTTTGAACAATTTTCAATAAGAAGAATGAAAGCATCAAAACTAATGCCGTGTCTTCACTTTTTTTAAAGATTTGAAGGATTCAGAACACAGTATTTTTTCTTGGGAAATAGTCATCAGCAAAATAAAACTAATTTTGACTGAATTATTCCATAAAATATTTATTTTTTATTTTTGAAATCTCAGCTTTAAGGCCTTCAAGTAGAATACATTGTGATGCTTAATTAAATACAGTTAGTGTTAGACATGCAATATGTTCTAAATTTGAAACAGTGTAATCTCTAAGGCACAGTTAGCAAACTAATTGTGTTTTTCAAGATAAAGGAATTTTAGGCCAATTGGATGAATTAGACCAATTGGACAAAGTCACTCATGCATGAATTAGGATCCATTTACAGTTCCACTAAAGCACAGAAGACACTTTAGTGTAATGGTTAGCATGCCTGACTGTTGTGCAAGCATCCTAGGTTCAATCCCTGGTCAAGTCTGCCATTTTTTGAGAATTTTATTTTATCAAATTCACGAGAATTACGAATAAACTCAAATGATGCATAGAAATGGCAATGGCAGTGCTATTTCTAGACACTTGTTGTAGGGGCTCTTCTTGTGGGTTGTTGGAATTACTTGGAATAGCGAAAATGGATATTAACTGGAATATCATGAATTGGTTTCAGAAATATGTTCGGCAACGTATTTTGAACATTTGGCAATACAAAAACATTTTGAATGATGGTTTACGGTTTATTTTCAAATGATTAATGTATTAAAACTCTTTTGTGTAAATATACATAAAAACAAAAATGCATAGTACAATTGAAAACAAAATAGTATGAAAAGAAGAAAAATGCTCGACAGAATTTCAGAGCAGAAAAGTTTTGGAACTGATGCCCACCCACAATCAAGATAACAAACTTGAAGGGAAATCAAAGTTGATTTTACACACCTTAGATCAGAACATTTTATTAAAACACACAAAGAAACATGTCAGTATTCAACACGTAAAGTTCCTCAAAGTAATTTTGTTGGGTGTCTACCTGCCCATAAACGTGTTCACACTTAATTGCTTAAACGTTTTATTTAACATAAATATGAAATAAGGAACTTTTAATACATTCCGCACTGATAACATCACAAAATTCAATCTAAACAGTGCAATGTTTATTAATGTATCACAGTATTTCCAACACACATAATCACTGCCTGCAATGATTGCGTTTGTTTCACAGAAAGTTCCACGTATACGTATCAGACAGTTATGTCAAGTCAGTGATTTAAACTAAAAATCAACGACTTCAAAGAGAACCTAACTCTACAAATTTAAACTTTATTTACAAAACAATATGCTGAGAAATATTGTTTACCAAAAGTAAAAATTTGCCAAAATCAAATCTGGTTTACGTGCCACTTTTATTTGTAAATAAACCCTTCCCTTATTAAAATCAAAAATTAGTTTAATAAAAAATAGAAAGGCACTTGATCCTAATGGAACATTTTGTACAGTCTTTCTGATTGTCATTTCTTTGGTAAAATGGCCCTTACAAATGAGTTAATTGCAGCAAGAACTCACAACATAATATTTTTTTCAAAATTACCAAATAGTGATGAATGCCAGGTGACTGACGTCCAGATTTTATAACACACACGTTCACGATTATCACAGTAGTCCTAATGTGGATAATTTCACTTGAGAATGTCTGATCGGACACCGCGGAGCGGGTTGAATTTGCTGCATACAAACTTTCGTAATGCAGAAACTTTGACAATACATTGTTAATTTTTTCTAATTATTTGTTGCCGCAAATTGTAACCCTGAACAGTCAATGTTAATGATATTATTACCAGCTAATATGTTTGAGATTAGGTAATCAGTGGTAAATATTATGTCACATCCCTTCTTAAACCATTTTCATTGGGAAAATCTTGTAATGAATGGTCAAAGTTAGCTTCAATTTTATCCTTACCTGTCACTTCAACATTATGCCATTGTTTTTCGTCTTCCTTACACGGATTTGAGCTTAAATAAGTTAAGGTGAATTTCGGATATTTTTAAGATTTTTGTTTTCTAGAGTCTCTACAGTATTGACCGTCCAAAGATACACAACGTCACCAGGCCTAGAGATGGTATCCGCAAAGTGCCGGCATTGTCATCATCATCATCGTCGTCATTGTCATTAATGTCACCGCCGGTGGTGTTGTCATTGTCATTATTGTCACCGCGGGTGGTGTTGTCATTGTCATTATTGTCACCGCCGGTGTTGTTGTCATTGTCATTGTCATCACACATCATTGGGTTTGGGTTTTCCTCTGAAAAATCAAGACCGCAACAGTTGGAATAAAAAAACTAACAGCAACCGAAGTGACAATTGCAAAACTACAATGTTAGATACGATTGTTAGCAATTCCTATTGTTGTCTTTTAAAATTTCGATTTGCTGCTAGGTCCGCTACATCCAACTAAATTCGCCATTCCTTTGTTTCTTCGCAACTCACCACAGTGGCCACACATAGCAAAGCAGTTGTTGTCCACATAGGACCGACCCGAGTTGCACCAGGAAAGAGGCCATCCTGGACTGGCTCCGCAGTGGGGATGTGTATCGCGGCAAACGTCTGCAAACATGTAAATATGTACTGTAAATAATCTGAATAATTAGTTATGAAAGCACAAACAAAGAGAAAGGGCCAAACAGTGTGAAAATATAATCAATCAAGGTTTTTCGCGATGAAAGATTCTGTAAGACAATGGCCAATCAAAGTGATTTTTCCAAGAATGCATATACCTCAAAAATGCCTTCTACCAAAAAAAAAACAGAGTTCAAGTTCACCCCCCCCCCCGAAAAAGAACACTGTTGGCATTTGTAGCAGAAGGTCTTTGGTTGTTGTGTGGACCCATCTACTTGCGTCATTTGTAATGGTGAATTTCTTTAATGATTATAGTGTTGATGAAAAATAGTACCGAGATTTATTGCAAAACAGTTGAGATCTCACGAGACCTGGAAGAGACTGACCTTCACAAGTGTTTCCTCTCCAACCGGAAGTGCAGGAACAGGAACATTCGTCGTTGTTCACCGTGGCGCAGTTAAAGCACCGAGCTTTACAGGCTGAAAAGTAAAAAAAAATCCCTGTTCTGCAAAACATCTTTGTAATTTGGATTGATATTTGATCAATTGGATATGTAACAATAGCCTACCCAGGCAAGGAGTTGTCGGAAAAAAGATGGTAGATGGCAACAGTAGTCGACTGACAGTTACCGAAAATGTCTGGACTTGATGACATTTCAGTACGAAATTAAAAAGAATAAAAAAAGGACTTACTGCAGCCTGCTGTTCCTTTACAATCATCTGAAAGACCAAAATAAAAGATGATCAATTCCAAATGTTCTGTGTGCAGATAAACATTTACGCTTCCGATGTACCTGATTTGAATCCAGACAGTACCATCAATTCGTTTTCAATCAGCGTTTATGCCCTCAAAAACCTTAACATTAGAAAAAGGAATCTCATTAAGCTGTTTTTGTTTGGTTGCTTCTTGATAGTCCGTCTCTATTTACCTCAGGGTGTCCGATGTCTTTATTCCTCAATCCTGCTCTTAAACACTGCTGGATCGGTTAATTTTTTTTAAACAACTTCTGGAGAAAAATGTCGAAGTGCGGCTGCTTTCCCGACCCATCTTGTGTTTTAACGTTTGATCTAGCTTGGTTTACGTACCACACATTCCGTCTTTGCACCAGAATTTGCCGCTCTTACAGCCAGTACAAGTGTCTCCTTTCACGTAAGGCTGTCTCGGATAGTTTCCACTGCAAACGGATCAATTTATTTACTTAACTAGATTGGTGTCAACAATCTTTAATGAGACTTTTCTGAATAAAATAGGCCCAACAGAGAGACCATTTTTGTAACGCAAGCACATCTACAATACCTGAGTCACATTTGTGTTCCAAAGTCATTGGCTTAAGGTTAAGGTCAAAGGCAAACGAATGACATTCTCCAATCGTTTTTTTGACCAAGGTCCTTTTACAGCCCAGGTTAAGCTAACCTAATACCAAGGTCAAAATTGTCTGGTGATGTCCTTTCAATGGATAGGCTTTTTGTTGAAAACATTTCAGTTATCTTAATTTTTTGGTAGGATTTTTCCTCTCGTTAAGTTTGAACAAACCCTTACGCTGGTCCGTAGTTACAGACGATGTAGTCTCCCTGTGTTTTGTCACCTCCGTCTCCAGGTGTACAAGTGTGAATACCGCACCCAACGTGCGTTGTCTCGTCCCATACAATCTGAGAAGGAATGATACACATTGCTAAATGATAGTTTGGTATCTGTTATGTGTTTTATTGCCCTCTGCGCAAGGATAGGGAATATATTCGGTCATGTCTGTGTTTGTGAGTATATATCTATTTGTACTGGTATCTGTATGCCGGTGTGTGTTTTGGCTATTACTTTCACAGTCATAATTTTATAATATCTAAGACAAGATAAGGTTATATTGACGAAAATGTCCTTTTCAAGGTGAATGTCAAATTTACTGTGTCAAGCTCATGTCAAAATAATTACAAATATCTATTTATTTGTTTATTTCAAAACGTTTTTGTGATTCCTATGTCATGCGAATGGCGCAAAAAGTGTGTGAGACCACATCTACAGGGTCCGTTTGTCCACGAGATTCTACTTCATTGGTCTAGTATGGGAGTGCACGTCCTTAGATACAAGCTCTTCTTCAATTTTCTCAGCCAATAACGTTTTATTTTGTAAGGAATGAAGAAAGTTAGTAGACAAAGAAGAACACAGATCATTTAGCCTGATCTCTTTAATCGACAGAAAAAAAAATTTGTCGGCGTTTAATTAGTTGCGCAGTGTGGAATTCTGTCATGCACGGCATACGATGCCTCATCGACCCCTCGTGCAGTTTTCACCTCTTAGATTTTTGTCTACTCGAATTCGCATGGTGTACCTGGGTGTAGTGTCCGCAAACTTGACTGGGTTGACAGGTGTTTGAGTCGTAGTTGTAGTAACGTATCTCGTCGTGCCACGCGGCGACGGCTACTGCGGGATCGGAGGCTCTGCCGGTGGAAGCCCACAGGTTCTGTCCGAGAGGGCTGCAAAATCAATGTTAAAAATATTTGTACATATTTGGTGTGGGGGAGGGGGTTGGAAGGAAGTTTCTTGTTTGATTATAATATAAACAATAACCAAGAGAATTTTTCTTGAACACAAAAATAAATGTCTTGGCATGTCATGAATGAAATACAACAAAATATTTTGGGTATGGTCATTGAAATCTGCACCATCATAAATTTATCGGTAAAAAAGCATAGACAACGTCACTCAATTGCGCTTTCAAAAAATACTATTATCTTAAATTGTCTCAGACCAATTTGGTTCAAAGGACTTTGTGAACTAACAATGCTTTTTGGTTAGTCCTTGCCCAACACACATTAATACACAATGGTCCTTACTTAAAGGGGGATGTGTTGTCAGGCTGTCCGTGCCCCCAGTTGCACCGACTTGCCCATATTTGAGCCATGGAAGCCAAGTCATCGTCCCAGCGCTGGAAACAAGAGAAAATCATCATAAATGTCCATTAACAGTTAGTAAAATAACAGTAGTCAACACCACGAGAACTGAAAAAGTCGAAATTTTCATGGCAGCTCCACATACACTGTACAGGACATTTAGCAAATTCTGCTATTTTCGAGGATACTAGTAAATTCTGACTGAAGTTTAGGTATCAGCTTCTGTGAGAAATTTTCTTTTCACTTTAAACTATGCAGAAAGTAGTGAAATATTTGAAGATAATTTATTGTTGATTTGGGGTTACAGGGAATTTGTTGACATTTGGAGGGGGGGGGCTTTAGCAGTTTTGTGATAAAAATATCAATTTTAAAATATTGTAATTGGTTGGAATTGAGGATTTGGAATGAGATGAGAGGGCAAACCCAATGATCTTTCAGTATGTAAATTAGCTTAGGGATGCCGGGAGGTCAAGGGGTACAGGGAGGTGGGGGTACCAAGGGTACCAGTGGGATTATGATCGGTTTGAACATTTGGAATTGGTGAGAGGCCACCAATTCAGCCAAGGGTCACCAGGCACCATGAGCAGGAGTAGCAGGGCTTCAGGGTACCAGTGGGTCCAGGGATACCAGTGATTTCAGGGTACCAGGGGTAACAGGGAGATTGTGATTAGTTTGAATTGAACATTTAGAATGGGCTGAGGGGAGCAACCAATCATCTTTCAGGGCCCAGGAGATGTAGGGCTACCAAATACCATTACTAGTATATTATTTTGACCAAGCAGTAAATTGGAAATGTTATAATTTCCTTGTATATACATTTTAAAGTGTAAAATGAGATTCTCATAGACACGCATACTAAAACTTTAGTCAGAATTTACTGATCTCCTCACAAGCTTATGGCAGAATTGACTGAAATTCACTTAGAATGGCTAACAGTCATTACGGTACTAAGTATTGTCGCAAACATCGAACCTAAAATTATAATATTGTTTACCTGGATATGCTACTTTTTTGTGTGATTATTTGGGCAGTGAAGCTTGAAGCCTAATGATTCTGAGAGACTACTTGGTACAATTGGAAAATAACATCCTCATTATGTAGCAAAAAGGGATACTGCGATTATTTTTGTCTGTGATTGATGCCGTAAATGTGTAATTTTCAAAAACAACATAAGAATGTTTAACCTGTAGCATTGCACAATTACCTCTCATTTTTTGGCCAAACGTTACTTTTATTCCCTTACAAGTGTACAACCCACAAATATACTCAATTCTCTCTTTACGTACAGAATCAAATAATGTATCATTGAAACCAGCATAATATGGTCCAAACAAAAAAATTTCCACAAAATCTCCAGTAAAATATGTTATGAAGTTTGGGATTTACTTGTTGGAGACTCAGTCTGAGCAAACGTGTTTGGAAGGATAAACATAATTGCTACAGTTTTGCTAGCTCATGGAGCTCCTTGTATTGCTGGTTTTATCAACATATGTAGGGAACTCAGAGGTCTTGAATGAGGACACTTTGTAGTGCCATTGGTGATTATTGCGCATCATACAAGAGAAATTTGGCCTTTCGGGTGAATGTTTTGTATTGCTGTCGGAAGAAAATCTAGCTTTATCATAATTAAATTTATTGAATAGGTAATGGTTAATTTAGGCCAATATTGGAATAAACACTACACCTTTCATGGTCTACTTTTAAAAATCTGGACATGGAAAACATCTGGATGTGAACAACACATTGGCATAGTCACATTTTCACACCTAAACATCTGGCCAATGACAGCATTTGGGTGTGGACAACATTTGAGTTTGGTGACTTTTTTGCACTAAAACATCTGTGCATACTTTGTACACAAAAGTCTTGGCATATGCAGCATTTGGGGTGGTAACATTATTCCAGGTTTTAGGTGTGGACAACAGCTTGGTGTTGTGACTTTTCTGCACTTAAACATTTGAAAGTGAATCCCTTCTACCAATTCCAAGTAGGCTAAGTAGCATTCATGCATGGCCAACATTAGTGTGTGGTGACCTAGTGCATGAATGCCACCACCTGACAGTTTGAGGGTAATGCATAGGAACATTCCTGAAGTGTAAAGTACCTCATTAGTAGCAAATGATCCCACCATCAAAAACTACACTTTACCCCCAATATCTATACATGGCTGCAATAAAACCACTTATGTAACTCTTATGAGTCACCAATCATTGGAGCACCAATTAGGGTCGGTTTTCTGTCTGTTACCTGTAATTTGATGACTGTTTGGTAAGACATTGGCAGCTACAAAAGAGGCTTTTAGTTCAATTAATAAACTCCGGGGTTGTTTCTCTATTCATGAAAGGTGCTATTATTTTTGTGGAATCCACTGCTACGTTCCTTTGTATTCCTAGGCAATTAAGAAACAATAGCAGTGAATTCCCATTCAAATGCCACAAAAAGTGACACCTGTCACTGAGTGACATATCTGCACCTAAAACAAAAGTCATGTACTGAGTTTGTCATGAAATATTCAAAAATGTCATAAATAGATATATTTCAAGTAACATCAAATGAGAACTGTATTAATGAGAACTGTATTAATATTTGAAATTGTACCTGGTCTTGATGCTCATATCTTCAGTTCGTTTAACCGATCACATTTCAATTTTTGGGAAACTTTTACTAATTTTTTCACCATGAAATATTAATCCTACAAACAAATCCTTTCACACACATAGAGATACATATTCAGACAGCAGACAGGCTAATTTTCAGACAGCTACTCCAAGGCCAAGATCACTTTCCATTGAGTTGAAGTTGCCTCATAATCCCAAAAATCAGTCTGTACCATATGACACACATCCAAGCAATGAGGCTGGGAAGGCCACTGCTCTGCTCGCTCTGTGTCACTCAGTGGCTCTCCCTGGGTTATTGTTCTACTCTGCTGGTCACTTTCATTGGCTCTCCGTGGCATCAAGGCCAACCCCCAGAACTTTCTAATTGTCTCATTTAGGTACCCTTGAGTCAACCATTGTTCATATGAATTTTGGTCAAAATCACTCAACCCAACAAAGAGAAAATCAACATTATTGTCATTCTAGTGAATAGTATAATAACTCAATTGTCATTTATTAAAATAGATAAATAACTTCTATTCATGTATTATCAACATAAAACACCACTCCTCGCTATGCTCGTCATGGGTTCTATCAGTTGATAATACACTCATAGGCGTTATTTATCTATTTCATAATCCTTTTGATTGCAACGCTTTTTTCTGTCACTGAATTCTATGAATTTTCCGAACTTTTTCGGAAATCTCTAATAAAATTATTTATTGACCTTTGGTAAAAAACAGAACGCATTGTCAAGCTTCACATATTATTTGGACAATCGACCCAATTGGCCAGTTCACATTTATTACGTCATTCTGGTAGATCTGCCAACTTTGTTTCAAATAATTTAGTCTGTCAGATCTGTTAATATTTTTACTGTTACAAAATATTTAGTATTTACTCGGTGTTTGACAACAGAAAAAAGATTATTACAGCTGTATCCCTAAAAAGTTTGTCTGTAGTAAAAGGTTACCAACTGCTCAAAGTTTGGCATTTACTGATAATTTAGTGGGCATAGACGGTGAGCCTAGAAAATTGAGTATACGTGATTGATGACAATGTTAAATATGACAGAGATGCCACCTCCAAACTTTTTTAATCCATGAAAAGCACATTTTCTAAGACCAAATTAATTTGAAGTTGGTGTCTGAAAGCTGCCCATAATGGTGCATGTTTCAGTCCAATGAAGCCTCTGGAATAAAGGCTAAAATCTGGTGTGCTGGTTTCAGATCATTATGTAAAATTGTTCTTGAAAACAGCACACCAGATTGTAGCTCAAATTAATTTGATGATCTTGAGAAGGAAACTTTCATGGGCTTCATTAGACTGACACATACTTTATGAACATTTTTGATGGTTAGGTTTCAGACAACGCCTTTAATTTTAACTGGTCTGGAAAATACTACTATTCTATGGTGGTTAACTTTCAGAGACCAAAATTTATCTTGCAGATGATATTTCTGCCAAAATTTGTCTTCAGTAAATTCATTTATTTGCCAGTAAGCCTTGGATAGATGTTGCACATTTTATTTTTGATAAGTTTTTAGTAGATGTTAAACGCTGAAATGAACTTCAACTTTGAACACAAAGTTGCCAGATCTGCCACATCTGCTGGAATATAGTTGAAAACGAAAAAACTCGAATCAAGTTACAGATCTAAACAATTCTGCAAAAAAAACATGTTAATTTGAATATAAGTTTTTTTTCCTTTCGACAAAATTGTTAAACAATTCCCTTACCATGTACTGCATGTTGGATGCGGGCTCGGCTTTCCTGTGTTCGTTGTGTTTTGCCAGAATATCGTCTTTCTGAGCCTGTGTCAAGGCAGAAGCTGCTCTTTTTACTCGAACGTGCGTCGCAGGTGTCGCCCTCACTACTGCATTCGATGTTTTCACTTCAGGGTCAGAAGTACCAAATGCTGCAGCAAGACAGCTCGTCAATATCACGCACAATAGATTTCCTTCAAAACGCATCACGTCTGTCTACAAGGACACGAACAGGATCTAATTTGTCAAAAATTCAAGAGATTTGGTGGAATTCCTGATCTTTTTGTACACAAAATGCAATGTCATAATAGGACTTTATTTGACCTGTTGAGAAATTCAAGTCCTTAATGTAACGCAGCGTTTCCTCATTTACTGGTACCGGTTTTTACTTATTGAAATTCAGATAAGTTTCACACAAGTTCAGAGCACTTTGACAGGTGTTGTAAAAAAAGGAAAATTAGATTCTTTTGAATGGAATTTATGGAAATTTTAATCTCCAGGAAATGTTTCAATCTGCTAAAAGTTTGAGTTGCAACAATGTAATTGACCCGGGCTACTGATTCCGCTGCTTCAATTCCTTATGCGTATTCATGCTGCACTGATAAATACCCCAATGTATGCATAATACATTTTAAAGTTTTTTGAGATGTGCATAAATCATACAGACATTGAACAAACCAGCAGGTACCCGCGAGCGGCTATTCCCGAGGGATAGATATTTTCACATGTAACACAAGTTCACATGTACCACCCATCACCGCAAGAACGAATGATTCAATAGTAAAACTTTCCATCGTCTGTCTCGAATAATTCAACATTTGTATTCATATATTAACTTATTGATAAAAAATAGTTTCAACAGCTTTGAATGAACTCATTGTTAAAGTGATAATTGCTTTTCTTTCGCCACTAAGGTGCCAATTTGAGATCGAAAGTGACCTTTGTAAAGATGATGATGGACTTTTTTTATCACAATGATTTAGCGTACAATAGCATGAATTTTACAAGTCCATTGAAATATGTTTTTCATCAATAACAAAAGATTTCGGTGGCTTTATTGATTGCACGGTTCTTGCAAAGTGCATAACTCAGTTGGACTTCCATTTTCCTTTTACATTTCATTCCAATTTTTGCAGTCCCCGTGAAGAACATTTGTCTAGTGTTGAACTAAATCAAGACATGTCACAGTTACACACAACAAGTTTTTAAGTTCAAACCTCATGCTTAAAACACAACAAATAATTGTTACCGACCGCGTACGTAGTACGACGGAAGGGCATGTTTTCACAGGTTTGTGTCTGTTAAACACGGGGGGGGGTACTTGGATCATACTTGTAGCCAGGGGGTCTGTCAAGGGGTCTGGCCAGTAGGGGGGTACTCAGGCCCACAGCTGGGGGGAGAGGCACTCAGTCCCTTAACCGGGAGGAGGGGGTACCCAAGCCAGGTCCAGCTGGGGGGGGTACCTTGTCGGAGTCCCTCCCGACCAAGGTCAAGGCCACTGCATGACCTTGTATATATAGTATGCCCCAGCCGACCAGCGGG
>JBCAUG010002761.1:0-11500 GCA_038406175.1 Haplosyllis leylae | reverse complement strand
TTTCAGATTGTTGGGGGAAGTTGTCTCGTACAGCAGTTTTGGCCTAATTCAGTTGTACAAAGTGCTGTTGGAGTCTTTCTTATTGCTGTAGAATATATTTTACCCTCATGCATCCTATTTTATTGCTATGGTAGAATTTTGTGGATTTTAACAAGACGACTTGACACTACTTTCGGAAATAACGAAAGTCAAGCGGAAACGTTTAGGTTGGCGAGAAGAAACACACTGAAAACGTTTATCTTGGTCGGATTATCCTTTATTATCTGCTGGTCAGCTGATCAGATTTATTTCCTTCTCTATAACCTTGGTTACGAAATGAGCATAGGCATTAACATTGACCATCCTTTCATTAAATTCGTCATTTTAATGGTTTTCATTAACTGTACAATAAATCCTTTTATTTATCTTTTTAACTATAAAGATTACCAAGAAGCTCTCAGGTTGCTTCTGAGATGTAAGTCATGGAAAGATAAAGAAGACTTTCAAACTAAAAGTGGCCACACTGCTACATATACAGTGTCTGTTAATACAGACTCTTAGTGGTTATACTGCCACATTGAATCTAGATCTACATCCAGATTAGGAAAATTAGATCTAGACTTGAACAGTTAGACCTTGGCTCTGAAAAATAGACTTGCAAAATTAAATCTGGATCCAGATCTAGATTAAGAAAAATTAGACCTAGATCTAGAACTCACAAAACTCAGAAACATGCTCTTTAGATCCTGGTCTAGACTTTGAAACATCAAATCAAGTCTGGATCTAGATCCAGAGAAGTTAGATTTAGATCTAGATAATTTAAGTGGATAAATAAAATCTAGATCCAGTTTCTGAGTTTTCTGATGTTTAGTTCAATCTGACCTCTTGTAAAAGTCCACAAAGGCAATAAATCACCGATGTGAAACTCATTACTCTTTGACAATTGTAAATATTTTTTATTTTCAAAGAAATATCAACAATAACAACTACAAATCGCTATGTTTCAGAAGTATAATAGTTACGTCAATTATTAAATGTCTTGAACTTCTTACAAAATTCAAACTAAACTGTAGGTATATTTAAGTCTGAGTATAATATGTGTGAAGCTCAGTAAACATTTCCTACATATTCCTGAATCTAAACTACAGTAGATAACCCCATGAGGTCCCAAGTTTATGAAGAAGACGGAATTAGGGTTGGTCTAAACTTAATTAAATACAATTGGATATTAAATGTAAGTGGTCAGTGCCTTAACTAATAAAAAATTGAAAACTGAAAGCTTACTGAAAAACGCACTCCTGGTACTTGGCGATGGACCAGTCTACAGTGATTGTTACACAATCAGAATTGTTTCAGGCCTGGGATAGACTAGATTTTTATGTAAATACTGATTGTTACGTAACCGTCCTCGTGAACCGTTCATCACTAAGTACGTTCATCCTTGTTTGAACGCACTCTTTTCTGCATAGCAATTAACATTCCGGCATACATAGTAAACTAGTTTTAATTGGTCATGTGCTGAGTATTTTACAATAATGTAGTTTATAATAAACATGGTACCAAGTTTTGATGAGAATGTTGTACCATTTAAAAATTTTTTCTCCAAATATTTTTCTGGGAGATTAGTCGTTCACCTCTAGGTGACTGATCATAACCTCTTGGTGGCAGGCGTAGCTTACCCACTTACTTTTTAAATTAACTTAATTTTCACACATGGAAATGGACACGTCTGAATCAGTCAGATGATGTCATGCTATACTTTCATTTTGACTTTCCTTTTCTTTTTCATTCAAAACTTTCATTCAAAGCTTATAACGTTTCCAATTTATGTAGCTTACCAAATATTCAGGGTTTGACTGTAATATTATATTTCCCAACCCAGTGCTTTTTCTCCATTTATCGATCTAGGCTTTGTTTTTTTTTCAGAAATAATTATTTGATCTGTACCATCGATGCGTTCTATTAACTAGATCTCCAACGGACTAAAATTAATAATGCTATTTCACAATGCATATATATACGTAGAACTTTCACACATCTTTTACCTTTCTCAAGTTTTAGATACGTAATACCACATCGCTGTTCTTTCAATACATTATTTTTATCGATGTTCTGTTGAGTAATTGCTTCTCTTGTTGTGAATTCAAACCTGACAGAGTCAGAAACAATGAAAATATGAAAAGATGACGTTGCGTCATTGACCCAATTGCTGGCTCAAAATGACGTCATGACAACATTCTCGTGTAAACAAATTCCCACCAATGACTGTAGCTTAAAATAGGCCTAATTATCATAAAACTGCCAAATGCTCCCCTTCACCCTGTCCCAATATCCTCCGGGGAGCTCATAGTAATCAATAAGCTGACTCTAACGAGCCAGCAAAAATTGTTAAAATATGTATCTTAATTCAACTGTTCTGTTTGTAGGTCGAGGACTATGCCAATAGAAAGCAAAATGATATAGAAACAATTGAAAAGTGGCTTGGACCTGTACTTTCATATGACAATGATTAAGGAATTAAAATGTATTGTTCATGATATAAATACTGTAATGGCGATATAATATATGGTACACTATCGTTTTAGAAATTAAACAAGTGAAGTTAATAGTAGTAGGTGTGGGGATTTTTTTGATTAAAATATAATTTGTTGATTAAGTTATATTGAATGCAACAATCATTACAATTAAAATGTGGATATGATGAGCTACTTATGCTGTGACTCTAAAATATTAAAGATGTTGTACTCGTTTTAATTTGATACTCTAAGGAGTAGCATATATTTGTGTTCTTCAGTGCCATATTCAAAGTAACGGATTTACGAGCTACAGGCATCTTGTAATTATTGTGATATTTGATTGCAACTGAGTGAGAATCTAGGGATAGGAGTGAGGGTGCCATGCCGCCAGACACGTCTCTATACGGGTACCTCTGATTCTTGCCTTTCTGAAACTGTGATGCCACCGGTTGTTTTACTTGTGAAGTTTTACCATTCATCAAATACATATAAAGTTGCATTCAACCATTTTCATTGCGAGAAGAATTTTTTGTTGAACGTTTAGCAATAAATAAAGCTTAAACATTAACTGGTATTTCATACTTTATTCTGAAATGCTCTAGTCTATCGATACGTGAATTGAGGCATGAATTTAGTGACATATCGATTTTTTGACAGAAAAGATCACTTCTGGAACTGTCAAAAAATACATGATGATAATGTGGACCTAAACTTGCAGTTGTATTTTTTCTGGATACTTGTAGAAAATTACTACTTTTATTTCAAACGGGTTTGCCGAAATAAGTCCACTGTAAACACTGAGACACGTTTTTAAGTGGTATACTTTCTGCGTCCAATATGTATAAATGTATAATATATAGGGCGCTACTCTTTTTGCGCATTTGATACAGAGGTTCAAGTGGCGAAGATTAGTAAGTTTTAACCCGGTGGAGAATACAGTTTTCTCTCCACAATTAGTATGTTTCACAGAAAGCTGAATGCACTAGAGTATCACAGCGCAGGTGCCTTCAAACACGATGGTAATTTCTTCGGATACTTTCATAATATACATCAAATTCTCGTTAAATCGGATTGATAATAGATCTATATTGCCTAAGAATCAGATATAAATAGCCACACATGGACTTGTCCAAGGCAATTGATCTTGGATTTGAAATGAGTGGCGTGTTCGACTGGGTGTGTTTTCTGACTGTTGCAATTATATTATGCCCTCAGGCTCCCAACTTTTCGTATCATACGTGTATGTGTATAGATATGCGTAAGTATTTTTAAGATGAGACAGAATACAGAAACCTTATCGTCTGGTTAGAAGATCAGAAAATTCGTCATTACAAAATAGAGGACAGACAGGCGCTTAGAAACACTTCGGCGGGGAACTGGACAGATGCTTTGCAAACAGTAGGTTTACCGTCCACGGTCTTTTAGATGTCATTCTGTGTAGATAATACCTTGTCATTTCACATACCCTTGATTGTTGAAGAGTAATTACTTTTAGAATGTAATGAGGCATGGTAACGTCATTTTCAAAGCGTGTTTCGCTTTCGCTGTGGCCATCTTTTAAAAATTGTAGGTTGTTAGCTCAAGGGGCCTAAAAACCAATACAAAATTGATCAGTAAAATTGATAAGCACTACCCATTGTCCACATGACATTTCACATCTTGGCAAAGATGAATGGTATCCCAACTATCTGTTTTATTTTCGCAGAGTTCCACGGTCTAATAGCATTTGTGAACAAAAATATCTCCGGGATATTCCAAAGTCTACAGTATTTCTTGAACAATGTTTTTACACCTTTTAGTACTTGAACGATCTTGGTTATGAAGGAGACGTAAGTCAAAGGCCATCGATGCTTGACTGGCTTCTCGGCTATGCTGTTAGACTTGAATATGGTGACAACGGTACGTCTACAATGTGGCAATTTTTTTCAGTAAGGAGAACCAAGACATCATTTGAGTGGACGTAGACTTAAGATTTGCTTGTATTTTTTTTTTTTTTTTTTTTTTTTTTGCAGCTGACAAGTACAAAGGGGTGACAGCATCACAGTCCGCTGCGGGGGGAAAATCAGAAAACCCTTTGGATGCAATGGACTGTAAGTGCTTTTCACATCGTACAAATAAACAGATAGCAGATCTGAATTATATACACCAGTTTAATTGTCCCTCAGTAGTTTACTCTGGAGTGCGTATTTAAATTTCCAGTCCAAAGTGCAGATTTCAAGGCGGGAGTGGCATCGTTAGCCCAGCTTCTACAAATTCCCCCTCACATGGACCACGCTGTAGTAGTCAAGGTAAAAGTTATTCAAACATCCAGCTGCTTTCAAGACAATTGTTAAGTCAGAATTGGAAATATGTTTCGATGCGACGCATGATAAGTGCTTATGTGTGAGTAGGTAACATTTATAATATTAATAGTAACATTTAATAGTACATTTACAAATTTTGTGTTTGCAGGCTGTCTGTTTGTTAGTCAAAGAGAAGTTGAGTAAACAGGCAGTGGAAAAAGCACAACAAAGCAAGTCTACGAAGGTTTGTTTGCACGAACAAATACTGGTAGTTATAAAATGACTTCCGAAATTTATGTACCTTGGTTCAAAAACAGTTTGATGAATTGCGAGAATTATTTTTCTGAAGAGTGTCAGAGTGAACGTATGAAAATGTTTTCTTGTGTAGAACTTTTAACAAGGCTTAATGCAAAATGCACAAAATTCTGAATCTTTTACAGAATGGGCATACTATTCCCATAGAAAAAGTAGATATTGGATTTGAAACTGGAGGTATGAATAAAAATGCTTTGATTTTCAATTCTTTTTGTTTAACAAATTGCAAATATGCCCAATTTCGACGACTAAGAGTACACTAACAGGAATTGAAATTTGTCATCAGTGAGAGTAAGCATTTAAAGTTGGCTGAGCATTATCGTTTTATTTCAGACTATATTAGTGCAGAAGCAGCCAAGATCTTGAGACTATTACATATCAGGGAACTGCGTGAATTACAAACTCAGATCAATCAAGCAATCGTCAAAGTACAAGCCATTGTGGCTAATCCCAAAACAGATACTAGACTTGGAAAAGTAGGCGTCATAGGAAAATGAAACTGTCAGCTTTGTGACATTGATAACGGAATTTTCGGCTGCAGATTTTTGAAGGATATCACTATATCACTTCTTTTTACAACTGCAGACCTTAGTCTTCTTGCAATGGCTTGAGGGTCTTTGTTTATTTATTGCTGCAATTTGAGCCATTTCATTCATGATACTTGTACAAATGTACATTTGTTAACTTTTCAAATACCATGGTGTTTATTGTACGATATGTAGCACTTTATTGTACTATATGGAGCACATAGAAAACATCAATGTTTCAACCGAAAAATAAAAACATGTGCATTTTATCCTGCGTGATCCTTCTTGAATATTTTATTTTGGATTTTGTTCAATGCTGTCTGGTCAGATAGAAGATAGCGATTTGTTAAAAGTAATAATAAGTAGTGAGCTGCTGGTTTTACTGAAATGTCGTTTTTTTTTATTTGTTAAACAAAGTGAGCTTTTTTACATTGTTTATGCTAAGAAGTAAAATGGATGAATGTACTACCGAACACAAAACTTCACGGTAAAGAAGAAAGATGCAATGTACACAGGAAAGAAAACATTAAATGGCAGTTCTTCGGGTTACATTTACATGTGTACACATGTATATCATGATGGCAGTTTGATTCTGTCATCATATTTCATTACAGCGAACATGTTTGTAATACTCTTACATTTTCTGCTAAATGCTACATCTAATAGGAGTAAAATCACTCTTATTTACATTCTCTGACGTTGTATTGTTACACTCGGTAACATGAAAAAAAGGAATACAACTACGAACAATTTCTTACCAGTAGACTATTTCTAAGATTTATAAAACAAAATAGAAAATGACACTTCTCATATGGAAACACTATGTTTTAGCAGGCTTGGATTTTGCCTTTAGGTAATTATTTTAGGAAAGCGATTCTGTTACATTCTTCTTCGTCAACATCGGAAGGACAAGCGCATGAACGGCCACCATTTGGAGTTGGCAAACATAAGAATCTACATCCACCATTGTTTAAGGAACAAGTATTAGATCCTGGCAAGGAAATGAGCAAAATAGGTAAGTGCACATCTGATAGTCACATAAAAAGCCCGTAGGAATTTTAAGCTTTTGGACCATAACGAGATTTCAGTTTTGAAAGGGTTCCAAGAAGGGCATATTTTTAATATGACGCCGATTTTCATCTTCCAAGTGTACAAAATTGTTAATCACATTTTAGAGCGATAACCGATCATAGTCTGACAGACCCTAAGTGTCGGTTCATCCAAGAGGTAGATGCTTTGTAACCAGACCTACCTATGGGACACTGTGACTTTACAGCCGTGATTCCGTACAAGCGACCATTGCCACCAGCTGGCAGTGCCATGGGTTCGCGTACTTGGCCTCCAAACTTGTCTACACTAGGCAGCGTTTTCCTGCAGAAGAATATAGGGGATTTGAATTCTAATGAAAATACAAAGTAAATGTCTGGTGGCAGGATACATAGTTTGGATTATGTATTTTGCATTTCCATAGACTCGGTGCATCAAATTAAAAGTTGATATTTCTGGTCGCTACACAGCATGCATGTTTAAGTTCAAAGCATACATAAGCATGACAAATACGTCCTCAAAGATGGATCATTACAACTTTCTTATGTGCGTGGAATGAAGCACTCCTTGCTTGATAGATCAGAAGTAGAAAAAGAAGCTCATGGTACTTTGCTTGAAATAAGCTTTCAAGAATGTACAAGCGTTAAAGCGTGGGTGTATCATGTTCATTGGCGTACACCCTTACCGCACTTTATACAAGCTGCTGGAACGTGATCTTTTGGCTGTTTTGTTTTTCTTCAGGTTTTTCAGATGTCTATAATAAGTCGTAAAAGATAATGGAGTAGTTGACTGAATATTTTACTTCTTAAATTCAACGCATTAAAACGATCTTCAATGACTTTGGCATTGAAAGGTTCAGTGTACTGTACAAAGTGAACAGCCGTTTCTCTTTCTGGAGGGCATGACGTGTGAAGTGGATCACCGCCAAGTGAAAATTAAAGACGTTGCACATTTAATGCACTGAAATGATCACTTATCCGGCTGCGCTACGAAAACAGTAAAGAGTCACAATTGAAAGACTTACATGTCCCAATCAGTCCAATAAAATATGTTATTAGCGTAAGCTAAACCAAATGGATAAGAAGCCAGTGCATAAATGGTTCTTCTGTCTCTGCCTTGGTAGTGTGAGCATTCTATGTGCATTGTACCTGGAGAGGATAAAAATAAGATTTGAATGGTGTCAATCGTCACTGGCAATTTATGTTTTCTGAAATGTAAAAAATGAGTAATTGTATCTTTAATTTAAAAAGTACTGTCTGATGTTGCACTGTATTGTTAACGCCAGTACATTCACAAAGTAACCCGGGAGTTTCTAGCAAATAACCAAAATGTGAACTAACCAGCATCGGCCCAGCATAGGCTATGAGTCTCGAAGTCAATGACGAGGGCATTCGGTAATCCTACATTCTCTCTGATGAGTATACCTCTGTTTGTGCCGTCCATGTAAGCTTTCTCTATCTTTGGATCATCTCTGTTCCAATCGGTCCAAAACATAATGCTGACAAAATAGCATGAGAAAGTTTGGACATATGAAGAGACTTTGTTGAAAATTTAACAGTTGGTTATTTTCGTCCAATTTTGTAATCAATGGAGCCAGTACGGGATATTATTTAATATTGTTTTACCCATTTGGAGCATCAACTACTATTCCTCTCGGATTGACCATATCCGTATCAAAAAGAGTTTTCCTGTCGGTCCCATCCAAATGGGAAACTTCAATTCGATCAAGCCCAGAATCCGTCCAATAGATGTTTCTTGAGAGCCAATCCACAGCTACACCCTCGGGGGATCCCAGGTCTACATAGAATTTACTTTAAAAGCCAAGCTCATAAAACGAGTGATAATATATTACACATTTATTTGGTTTGATAAGCACAACAAAATAGCTCGGATCAAAAACAAAGCCTATGTTTCGAAAATTTAGAAATGTTTAGTGTTGCGAAGAAATAACTAAAGTTTTTACCTCTAACGATGACTTGAGATTCAGTACCATCGAGTCTGGCTTTATTGATAGTTTTACCAGATATGTCAGTCCAATAAAAGTATCTTTCATAGCAATCTGTGTCAATTCCAATTGCTGTTTGACCTGTTGCAATAAAAGATTGCCGTTCAATTGTCATGCAATTTTGGAACAGTTTTTCGATCAACTTATCTGATCTTAAATCAGGAAATGTTAACGTGTAGTGGTAAAATATAATTCTCTTAACCCGCACACATCCACAGTAACGTACCTGGCACAGCTAGTGTTTGTTGACCTGGATCGTCTGGCGTGGGATCGAAAGACATTTGTAAAATAGAAGTTCCTTGTGCAAAGAGTAGGTAGCTAGCACCGCTGCCTTCAACTGGATAAAAGGCATTGAACAATTACTGATGTATTTGAAAACTTCACTTCACTTGTTTTGTGTGGAGAATGCTTTTCCATAAGATCGGATGTTACTTACGAACACAGCGCGTTCCGTCCCCTCTGTAACCGGGGTTACACTCGCATACAAAGTCAATGCCTCTTCTGAGACATTGGGCGTTCAGGTGACAAATTGACGGATCCCTGCTGCAGTCACCTGAAACGTATAATAGTTACATAAACCTCCGTGGTTGTAGAATAAAGAAGAACGTAGATTTCATGAGCTGTCGAACTAATATGCTAGAATTACAGAGAACTTTCGTTCAAATTTTTGCTACCGAATAGTTGGCAGACGTAACCGTCGCCTTGGTATCCTGTTCTGCAGCGGCAAACGTAAGCACCAGTCGCTGGGTCGTAGATACAATCGGCATTAACATCACACGTGTTGACTTGGTTACAGCTCACACCCCCATTATCTGCAATATCCACAAAAGGATACGAGATAAATCCCAATTTATTTTTTTGCCTGCATTTCCAGTGAATGTGATGACGATGACAGTGAGTTATTGTTCCCCCATTACTTACAGTCGTCTTTTTCACAGATTCTACCGTCTCCTACATATCCTTCGTTGCACCTACAGACGTGTGCCTGCAGCAGTTCGTCGTAGACACACTGTGCATTGTAGTCACAGAAGTTAGCGACGTCACACCCTGCACGCTCGCACCTGTATCCATCACCTGTTACAAATATCAAAGTTTTAGTTCTCATAGAATGGGGTCATTTTATCTTGACATCTTTGGATTATCACGAACAAAGTCAATACTAAAACGCATACCCTTGAAACCCTGATTGCACACACATCGGTGGAGATTATTTCTGCTATCGTAAAGACACTGAGCGTTTGTGTCACAGTTTCTCATGATGTCACATCCCTGCTGTTCACATCGGTACCCATCTCCAGCGTACCCGTCACTGAAAGTAAAGAGCACATAGTGCATGTTGATTTGAGTAGGTGTAGCACCAGAGAAGAATCACCATGTTGCATGGTTGCACGACACAGGGAAAGCAGCGGGGAATTTGACTGAGATATTAATAATTTACCTCCATCACAATGAAAATTTTCAAGCTATAAAAATGATGTTCAAGGGTTGTTTGTAGTATATTGTTGCAACAAGGATAATATGAGCTACTTTGGTTTTTGTAACAATTTTTGGAACATCCCATCCCAGCGGTGGAATGACGTTATTGCAGTAGGCTTCAATGCATTTGTGCCGTTTTTCTTGTTCTAATTGCTGTGTGTTCAGCATCGACGTTAGAAATTTATTGTTGTATCGTACGATTACTGTATTTGAAGAATCATATAACAATCCTGAAGGTGGTTACGATGTTGCGATATACCCAACAGTGTTCAAGTTCCGTATCCTATGGTGCACCGGGGCTGGAGTTGAGGTGGGAGGGGGTGGGTTCCAGCATTGACGGATCCCAGATTTGACCATTTTTTTTCCGAAAACTGCATGAAAATGAAGACATTTTGGCCCAGAGGGGTCGTCCCTTGCGCTCCCTAGATCCGCCAATGCCTAGTCCCAGTGCATCATGGGATAGCTCTCGTCCCCCGTGAACAGGCGGACACGACTGAAAACTTTAACCTCCCGCAACATTTTGATGCGGGCAGTAACAAGCAAATCTAGTACTTACTTGCAACGACACGTGTAGGAGCCAATTAGATGATCATAGACACATTGAGCGTTTCTATCGCAATCGTTCTCCACACGACATCCTTCCACTGGCCCTCCTAAAGACAGAGCATTTTTCAATAAATACATCACAATTGTTTCTGACGCTTAGTTGGCATTTTGGGGGATTTGTTCTGTTAATCTCAAATGCATTGCACTAGAAGTAATTAGTACGCGGAGTGAGATCATCGTTTCGTGGTTTCTAGTGAAGGATTTGTGGACTTCGAGTTTTAATGCAAGATTGTACCGGATGCAGAATCAGTTTGGCCATGTTATTCTGCTAATATTGGTAAAAGGTTTCTGATCTTTAAATTTAATTTGTATCATGTAAGTAATATTTTAACCATGGATGGCACGGAAATTTTTAAGATGCAAGATCGCAAAATGTAATTCAGTGAAGCATAATGGTATGAAAAGCAACAAGCAAAAATATCATGCAGGATTAAAGTTGAAATGAGTCACGCAGATTCACTGAAATGTAAAGAAACTTTAAACAAAATGGAAATATTTCTTGTACATTCAGCTTACTCACTTTTAATTATCTTACTTTAACCTATGTTGATGGTGTAGGCTTTTATCCACAGTGAAAGCGTTGAGGTAGAGCAGGTCGGAGTTATGTATTATCATTTTTGCATTACAAATATCACCTTTTATTTTGACAGTGTTTCTGCTCCTAATTCTCTTACATCAGGACTTGGTCAGACACTGAATTTCTTCAGGAGTTTGTTACTGGGATGGTGACTAATTACTTAGATGTCT
>JBCAUG010002750.1:0-11500 GCA_038406175.1 Haplosyllis leylae | reverse complement strand
ATTTCAAGTGAAAAAACACATAAATAAAGCAGATATAAGAAATTGATTGAAATTTTGGAAATTGATACGAATTTCTCATTCTGCACTTATTGTGTCACTGTGATGGGCACTTGCTGAGAGATTTAAAATCAAGGTTTAAATTCTGATCATCGTGAAATGATTCCATGTTTCCAAGGTTCCAGATAAAGTAGTTAAAATGATTAATTATTTACCAATGCATCCTCACATGGTTTTGAAATCTTGCTCTTTCACATAGAAAAAGTGGCAACTCGGAAAGGACTTTGAATTGAATCCAACCCACTGAAATTCATCAGAGACAGATTTCTGTCTAATTGTGCTAAGTTCTTACTTCATACCAAACTAATCGATTTGACAGATCAGATTAAACAATCAATTAAAAAACCGCCTGCGAAACACAACGCTTCTGTACAATGTTTGAGTGAAATTTGCGTCGCCACGATCGAAGTATCCTGCGCATCATATCGTTTGTACGAAAACTTAGGCTTGATAACCTGAGATCCTACCTGCTAACAATTTCTACAAAAAGGTGCAGGCCTTTAAAACTTTCTTTAGAAGATACCATTCTAAAGTGGATGAACAGGATCATAAGTAAAATATTCGAGTCCTTGTGTAGCATTTCATGTATTGAAATATGTTTCTGTTAGATCCGTGATGCATCAGTCGAGGTTTCCCTTCTACAAGGAACAGCAGAATAAATTCAGCAAAAATTTGCCTCCAGTAGGGATAGAACCTGGGACCTCTCGTGATCTACTCTGATGCCAACGTTGCCAACTTTGTATAATTTAGGAAAACCTCGAGTGTGAATGGATATTTTTTGTACCTTTGATAAAATGGCTGAATCGGCATGTAAATGATTTGTCTGTCTTTCGTATGATTTGCACAATCTCTAAACTGAACCCGGAACCCAGGACACTGTCGGTGTCACTTTTCAAACTCCTTTCGAAAACAAAGTTAAGACGCTTTACGAATAAGATACCTACGTGAAACAGCAAATTTTGCAGTTCGTCACTCTTCATCCATTGTGTCTGCAGGATCCTTAATGCAGTGACAACGTCCTGCAGACGATTCTAACTTTTGCTGGACAGTCAAAAGTTATGTACAAGCCTTTTGAGGATAATGTAGACTGTCGTTGATGTAGTTAAATAGACATGTTCACCAGTTTGTAAACGGTCCTTGTAATCTCTGATTCCAGTTTGGTTTTTGTCAATTTCAGTATCTATTTTTTTGTCGAATCATTCCAAGATCCGGAAATTTTTACTACCAACAACTACGGAGACTATTTCGCTTGCCCAACAAAAGAAAATGATCCGATGTGGTATCATTTACAGCCCCCTCCCCTGCAATAAGTAGGTCCCTTCTAAAAATAATGGGCCACTTCCCTTAACGTTCGGGTAGAGGTCTATCTCTACTGAGTGCTACCCTTAACACTTGAGTCCTCAGCTGACATGAACCATGTGCCCTTCTTTTCTACCTGCTCCCCTAACAGAAAAGTGTTAAATAAAATTGTAATAAATATTTAACAATTTGTTGCTAATGATTCACAATTAATCAAGGCTGACATTCTCTCCAAAATATATAATAATTGTGGATTAAATTCACATTTAATACATTTTATGTGTTAATTAAAAAGTAAAATTGGACACTTTTCCCCATAAAAGATATAAATTTATCAAATGTATAAATTTTAAATGTTTAAAAATTTTTAGCTTTAATTAGATATGAACTGTTCTGCGTAATTGTGTCAAATGGTGTTTCTCATTGCATTCAGTAAGTCATGTTTTCAAGAGCATTCAGAAAGTCAACCATCATGGAAACCTTTTGAAAAATGTTATTTTCTCCCCAATTTCTGTGACACAAGAAACCTCTTGAAACTTATTTCAAGACCAAAATTTGTACATTTCCTATCTACAATACTGAGACATACAGTGAACAGATTGGGTTGTGTATTGATTTTTAATGTTTAGAAGACCTTAGAGAGCCACACAGTGGTAATTGGAAGAGACATGAACAGTGATACTCTGAGTATTTCAAATTTTGAGGTATCCTTATCAAGGGTTTGCTTACACAGTAAATCTCTCCTTTTTAACAACACAATTTACTAAATAAATGTTATGACATTTCTGTATCTGTCTCTTTCCTTATTTTATCTGTATTCAGTGAAAAATTCTGTCCAGAATCTGTTCTTTTTGCTTGTTGTCTCTGCTCGTATGCCTTCCAGGACCAGCACACAATCCCAAAGTGAAATATTCTGTCTAAAAGCTGTTGTTCATATACAAGCTTTGAGAGAATATTTCACTTAGGGAGGGTGTGCTGGTCCTGAAAGGCCAATACATTCATACAAGCAGAGACAACAAGTAAAGAGAACAACTTCTGGACAGAATATTTCACTGCATACAGACCAAACAAGGAAAGAGAGAGTTCATTCATGTACATATACTTATAATCAACTTCCCTCGACTTTTCTTCTTCGCAAATTTTAATCCAAGCTTATAATATGCAGAATGACAGGATACTTTGTGGATATTTTCTGTAGGAGAAATAGAAAAAGACTATAAATGAGGAAAAAAAAGACAAAATAGAAAAACCTGTTGTTCCCTTCCTTTCAAAGGATATTGGAAAGTGCCCATGCATCAAATTCGAACTGAATGAACTGAATGAATGAAGTTCGGTGTACAGTAATTAGATTGCTGATCAGATAATGCTGCCTTTTCCACTTTTTATTTGAATGTTGAACAATCCACTGAAAACCTGTCTGTCACATTTTTGTGTTTCAGAAAGCTTCCTACGCTGGTTTACCAGTTAGCCCATTACCTTGATTTTTGAACATTAATAATGAATACACTAATTCTACAATCTAAAGTAATGATGAGAGTCGTCCTGGATTGGTTTTGATTGATTTTGTCGTTTCTTTAACGCATTTAAATTTGCTGTATCTCAAATGGAAGCCATTTATGGAACATCTAACAATATGCTCACAAAAATAAACACGTGAAATCGAAATTGCCGAAAAAGGCCCAAAATCCGAACTCAAATCCATAGGATAATCTGTTGGGCAGCACTAGGACCAACTTATTTCCACACACAGATCTTGATCTGTTGATGCGTGATGTTGTACATCTAACTTGACAACAAATGTAGGTAAAATTAATATAGTGAGGCAAAGTACAGATATTTCATTGAGATGGTCCTCCTTGCTGATGAATCAGTCGGTGCAAAGGGAAATGAAAGAAGAATAGAGTGGTACTTTCCGCTGCTGTGGGACTTCTACGCAGTGATTAATGGGTCTCATTGCCACTGATGATGGAAGGGAACAATAGCAGGAAATTCTCGACCATCGCCTACACAATGGACAACCTGCCCCATCAGGGCACAAACACTGTCCAGCGATCTCCACAGCTTAGCATGGGAAGATTAACAATTACGGGTTCAATGATCTATTCACATTCAGCTGATGTTTAGTTTAGCTTTCTTATCTATATCTTTCTCGACAAGCATTTCCATAGACACGTCTTATTTCTGAGTCAAATAATAATAAGTAAAATTATGGAAATCAATCTGGGAGAACTCGAGATGTATAGCGCTTGAAATCGAAACAAATAAAAAAACAAAAATTGCGCTGTTGAACTGCGACTGAGGCAGCATAAAATTAACTCTATGCTGCCCTTTGTGGATGGGGCCAAAATAATATCCCTAATGTCACAAGTTACCAATAAAATAATCAGTTCGTTCATTTTAATGACCACTGAAAGGACGAAACAGGTTTCTTCTGAAGACACGGATGCAGTATTTGTGAACCCTTGAACCGGACACTGAGATTATGCACTAATGGAAGGAGTCCGTATACATCCTGTCCTTCCAGGATCCACAAGTCTATTAACTCATTGTCTTCATTAGTCGATCCCATTACATAGCACCTACAAGTGTTCCTGAGTCTAAAACAACTGAAAGGTCAAAATAGTAGACTCATTCCAAATATAGAAAATTGTACAAATTTGGGGATTCCGATTGTAGGTTTTCAGGTTTTGGGTGAATCTTTGACCTCTTAATTGCGGACTTTCTTTCCTATTTTGAATGAAATATGTCAATATGGGAATAATGATGCAGGAAATTAGAAATCATGAAATAAAGCTGATATTACCCTTTAATGCAGGCTTTACTTAGCAACAACTTACAAGAGATCCTAATCATACTGAAATGTATTTGGGAACTGCGTGGAGGTATGGAGCAATAATCATCCAGAAACATTAGAATCTATCATTCCATGTAATAAATTTGCCATTAAATCAGGGATTAGGATAACATTGGAAGTTACTACTGCATTGGAATATTATTATGTAGCACAATAATTTACATCTCAATTGGTCTTAAAAACCCTCAACATAGTTTTAATTCTTTCACGACAAAAGCAAAGACCAAGACACGAAGACACATTTTAAATTCTATTTTGAAACCTACAGTGGGACCATTTATCTGTGCTGATGTTTACGTCCTCATTGTCGTTAAGATCTTGGAGGACGAGAAACTGACGGAAGTGTTTCTATTTTTAGTTTCAATTTACGTTATTAATTAATGACTATGGCTCTTCCTTTATCACCCGTGAATTAAACCTGGACAGGAACGGATGTCCATTTTAAATCTGTCCTCTCGCAGCGTGTTAGAAAGGATTTCTAAATATAATGTACGTATCCACAAAGTTGACTTTTTTCTGTGCACTAGTTCAGTATCAAGTTTTAGAAAATATGTCGTTTTCATTTGTCGGATAAATTGATTATTACTCCTATTGAAGTGTAACATTGAAAATAACACACTACACTTTTACCAACACTATCTTGTTTCAAATTTAATTATAAAAATGGATTTAGTGACACAAATTTTGAAAGCATTGAAAATATGCCACGAGCTACAGACTTGTGACATAATTTCCCTCACGGTGCCTTTTGTGATGAAGGTAATAGCTCATTAAAATGGATGCTTTGGGCATTGGTGAAGTTGAAAATGTATCAACAGTTTCACAATAACTTGGTTTGAAACAGAAAAATTTGGACTGATTATTGACACTCTTAAGTGATTGAATTCCATGTGATATTATTAGCCCTTTTTGATAGAACTTATAATTATGTCTTATTACACAATCGATGTCATGTCATAGTTGACAATCCGTTTCTTTCACCATTCTGCGCATTCAGCCAGATCTGATAGATCGCAATCTGAATAATCAATGTTTTTATGATGTGAGCTCAGCTAAAAACAAGAGAAGCACCCTTATTATTATATTTTCGTGATATATAAACTGTGAAAATCACCCTTCCGTCTCCCTGATCTTACAAAAGTTTGAACTTGTCGAGAAAATTGGAATATACTTATTGTGAACTAACCCAGTATCTTGGCGGTGGTGGATACGGTGAAAACAGTTTCCATGCACCAATTAGGGGACATTTTAGACAAAGGGTAGTGAAACTACACACATATATATTGCACTTTACCAGTGGTTAATAAAATTTAAAGGTCAAATGGTGTAAACAAATACATACATCATTTTAAAAGAATCACCAAGAACCAAACTAATCTTTTCTAAAATACATGGAAATAGTTTATCTCAACAAGAAAAACAACAGTGTTAGTTCGTACTGTACTTCTACTGTTTGCCTCCCACTGAGTTCAATATCCTGCCAGTGGCGATATCGCTGCTTAAAATACCGACTTACCACGCTTTCTGACTTGCCAGTTAATTGATAGCCTGCGATTTATAATTCAGAATACACACAGTTCCAAACATGCCACACAAAACGTTTTGCAACATACATACCTGCCATTGTGCAAAGAGGCTCAGGAATTCACCAAGTCATATTCAAGAAATAAAACACGAACGAAACTTAATGCCAGCGTAACGTGGAGTGCTTTTTACCAAGGATATTTTATTGCATTGATGTATTTATAGCCATTACAGATAAAGCGACCCTTTGAAAAATAATTCTGAGAGTAAAGTCAACTAGTACGTAGGAAAGCCAAAATATCAGTACTAAATTGCATCAGTTCCATGGAATTGTGTTTCATTTGGCGGAATGTCATCATACAACCTCATGCATTGGATAGTTAAATGACTGTCCTAACATAGATCTACCATAATCAAAACAAAAGTCACTATTATTCTAAATCAACATCAAAATTAATTTAGGCAAGTCTCTTCTATCTGCCACTGCTTGAATACCACAAATGTAATGAGTCTAATGGAACATTTGTTTTTGTTATCATCTAGTCATTTCTGTCTCAAGGGCGTGTCGTGTTTGTGTGTGGGGGCAAAACTGATGAAGTTTTCTGAAACTACGGAAGCACTTGCACAGGTTGTATTCAGATGGGGGTGCCTAGTGCAAAATCTTCTGACCCAATGACCATAAACATGAAATAGTGTAATTCAGTTTTTCCATGGCAATTTTTCACATTATTTCCATAGTGCAAAGACACAAGTTATTGATATGAGGTTAGAAATAGAGTGAATGAAAAAGTAACCGTAACCAAACACTCACAATCTCCAAAAAATGGTGCGAGTATTTATTTCACAATTAAAGCACACAAAGTCATTATATATTTCATGTTTATGGTCATTGGGTCAGAAAATTTTGCACCAGGCACTAGGTCAGCATCCTCATCTGAATACGACCTGTAACTTGGCACTTCGGTCGCATCTTGGCATCTATACTACTTAATCTGCGCATCACGAAAATTACAAGGCCACGGGCTGATTGAAAAACTACCTAATATATTAGATGTTTTCTTCTCAATTTTGTGATTAGATCATATAAGTTTGGCTTTTTGATGATTTACCTTGATCTGACATGATCTAATCTAGTTCACTGATAAGGAAGCTGTTTGGTACAACATCATACATTTTTTCGGTGCAACCTTGATATGTTGGTGTTTTTTAAAAAAAAACTGAGCAGAAAAAAATCAAATGGTACAAATTAGCGTCGGTTTGGGTCCTTTGATATTTAAATTGATGCCAGACTGCTGTAGTTAAAAATTGCAGCAGCGATTTTATCTATTTTAACATTTCATCATGAGAAAAATTACTTGATGAAGCCGCGCAGTTCTTTTCATTGAGTAAATGATATGGAAGCTTTGTACTGATTCTACCTTAGTAAGTGACTTCCTTCCGTTGTTTATACTTCGTAGTAAAAGGACTTTGAGACAGGAACATGTAAGACTACACAATCTAAATCGATGATGTTGCCTCACAAATACATAGCGTTACAGCTGCCAACTTAACTCATGTAGCAATTATCGCCAACTTTAAACCCTACGTAGCACAGGATTCGCAGATTCTACAAATAACGACACATAGGTGTTAAACTGAAGATTTTTTTTCTCTGTGGCAATATTGCATCATCAAAATTCATTGACCTACCGTTGCACCAACCAAACTTACTATAAACCAAACAATGACACAACTAAGAAAACAGTTGTGTACTCACCCCATAGATGTGTATGGGTAGAAAAGTAGGTTAGACGACTGCATATACTTCCGTGACTCATCCTTAAAATAGGAAATGGTACAGACTATATTCAATTATCACCATAAACACTTGCGCTATGTAAGTGACAAATGTGAATATTAAGAAAACTTCATTGTGGAGATTATAACTTGACTCTTGTTGATCTGGTGGTGTTAGGTGCGAAAAACAAGACTGCTGAGTAACTATATCTTAGTAATTTTATCCTAGAGCTTTCTGCTGATGAATGCACAGATACAATGTAGCAAATGTTATAAGGGCATAAGACATGGGTGTGACTGTGCAAGACATGGGTGTAAGGGTGCAAAGGGTAAAAGGGCACAAGACATGGGTATGAGACATGGGCATGAGGGCACAAGACATGGGCGCAAGGGTGCAAAGTGTGAAAGGGTGCATGACCTGGGCACAAGTAGTGAAAGTGCATGAAACACAAGAGAAGGGCACAAGGTACGGATGTGAAGGTGTAAGACACGGGCACAAGTCTTGCATCATGTCTTGCACCCCCATGTCCATGTCTCCTACCCTCGTGCCCAATGAGCCACCTGGTGAAACGTTCACTACCTGATATTTTCCTCTTAAGATTGTCATGGTCAAGATGGATCTATTTTATATTTACACATCATTGTTAACCTCAACGTGAATTGATGGCTGCTTACGTCGTTAACCTACAAATTGCTTCTTTAAATAATTAAGTAGCCCTTTGTTCGTAATATTATTTTTCACTTGAATCTGATACACCGTTGGATATTTAGAGTCATTTTGAGGTATTCAATTCACTCTTTCTCTTAGAGATATTCATAAACTTTTAAACTGATATTCTGGCAATTGGTTTCAGTAAATAATTCAATGACCAGCTCAGCTTCCTTTACAATTAATTTACATAGAGTATGGCTGTGTTTAGACCAGCTGATAGGGATCATTCTATTCGAGAAAGTTGCCACATGGTGATAGATCTATAACTAAATTAATTAATGGATTAATCATTGAAAAAGGTCGTAAAGGATGAAAATAGTTATTTTTTATTTCGATCAATGGAATTATGATGAGGCCCAAAATCGTCAAGGGACCCACAAAGATTTAATTATTTAATGAAATCGGTGTGTCAATGGTTTTGATGATAGACTGTAATTGTTGCCAAAAACGACATCGCCCAAACAAGGTATGTCCCTGTTACTTCCTGTTTGTTTTATTGCAGACAATTAGGTCTGTTGAACGACCCATTGTAATATTATCTTACGCCCCGTATTTTTCAGCATCCCGACGGGGTGCTGAAAAACCACAACATTTATGTGCGCAGTGTATTGCAGTCCTCACAGCACTAAATATAAATGTGATTGGAAAAATGTTGTGGTTGTCTTCTACCCTCCCCCGTGTTGATGTGGTTATTGCGATTCAAGTTTTGTCATTCAATTCTCTCGTCGTTTCCCGCTAAAATTTGCCAATCACGTCAATCTTTAATAATTGCACACTGGGTTCATGAAAGGATTTTGACGTCGACCTTTCGCTGATTGGCTCCACAGAAATGATATGGAAAACTACTTTCATGCAATGTAAAATGCTACCCCGGCTTGTTACTGTCCGCATTCCGAAGGAATGGGCAAGGTAAGGTATGTTTCTGTCCAAGGGGGAGGGGGTTCCCCCACCCAGTCTCATGTTCTTTCCCTGGTCTCTGGTCCCAGGTCCTTTTCCAGGGGGTGGGTGCCCCAGCTGGGACTGAATTACCCCGCCCCAGCTGTGACTGGGAACTCCCTTGGCTGGGACTGAGGTACCACCCTGGCTGGGATTGGGGTACCCCGTGGGACAGTACAGCATAGCGAGTACTTGCTACACAGCGGGCGGTAAGCCTCTTGTGGTCACGCAGGAGGACTTCCTTGTTTTTAATGACCAACAGGTATAAAGAATTAATTCTGTTTCAAAAGCCCAAGAGCACTATCAGAAACAAAATACTTTTCAAAAGCAGAGAAATAATTTTCCTTTCCATTAACTGTAGTTTTTCCCATTTCCAATTTCTTCTTCGCATCATTAAACATCATGGCATTGCTTCGGAATCAAATCTTGGTTACTTTTCAATGTTTACGTTAACTGAGTAAAGTCTCTTTCGGCACTGACAACTGTTTTTTATCGTCAAGGAATGGATTCCATGGTAATAAACGTATGTCTATGTCGATGTCGTTGTCGACCATGTGAACGCGCCTTAATTTGCTCAAATTGTCATTATTTACTCTCAAGTCAGCACTTTTTCCAAGAGTACTCCAAGATGATGCGGATCGCACACATTGTAATGTTATCCAAATGGGGCAATCATGCTTTCTTAGAAACGCACCAAGAGGTTCCTATGTAAACGACCACAATACATGGTGACTAATTGGGTCAACATAAACCACTGCCTTCAACTGGGGAAGCCTTGAGGAGAAACGACACAGAAATGACAATATGTGAATCATTCATTCAAGAAGTGATGAAAAATGTAAAAGAGACATCCTTACTTATTTTTTTAAAAGATAATAAAGTAACTTTTCCTTTTTTGTTACGCCAATCAAATTTAGTCTTGCATTGTTTTTTTTGTTTGTAACAGGCTACCTACGCTATTCGAGCTAAACGGTTGGTTCTGCTGTCTCTGCTCTTTCGTATCCTTTTGGTTCTCGATCGGTGTTAGTGTTGGAATACTATGAACAATCAGAAATCTTCAATGTATTCTAAAGATAAAAATGATGAAAAAAGGATAAAATCTAAATTGACATGATAAACTTACAAGAAGAACTGTACAATGCTCAAAAAGGTACTAAAACTAGTATCTTGTTTGCAATTCCATTGGTGACAATTATACATCAAAAGAAAGAATAAGAAAATGTCTCATAAATTCATCAAGATGTAATTAATGCATGTGCCAATCATTGCTTTGAAGTACTAGTGAAAAGATTTTTCCCATCCAAGTAGTCTACTACACCATTGTAGTACGTTTTTAAATTATCCTTATGTCACTGCACTTAAGCGTCATAGTGGCTTGAGATTTTCTGAAGCATCAATAATGCTTTAAGTAAATCTGGTACATTATTTAATTCAGCCCTGATTGCTTATGTTTCCTTAACTTCTATTTATTGACGTAGCTGAGAGAATGTAAGTAGACATCAGTAGCGGTTTTGCCCTCAGAAACTTTGTCGCATTTACTGAATAGGGAAAAGTCACAAGGCGAAACTTCCATCAGACAGTAAATCAAGTGCGGATATTTACCAACAACGTACATTTTCCACTCGTGGAAAAAAAATAGTTCTGAGACAGCTCTTGCTTTG
The DNA here is from genome assembly GCA_038406175.1 of Haplosyllis leylae. Lineage (NCBI taxonomy): Eukaryota > Metazoa > Annelida > Polychaeta > Phyllodocida > Syllidae > Haplosyllis > Haplosyllis leylae. Next base: position 681 of record JBCAUG010002750.1, on the reverse strand, counting down.
GATATTTTATTCTTTTTTCTCAAATTTATTAGTTTACTGGGTACAGATGTGGTAAAAATCCAGGTTATATTTTCAAATGTCCTCATTATATAATTTGCCATCACTTTTTAAGATCTGTTGAAGATCCTTCTTAGGTTTGGTCTTACATAGTGAATGTAGCTTCAGAATCAAGTAATCTAGATATTAGATATTAGCTTTGATATAACTAATTGTAGCTATGTTAAACAATTGACCAATTCTACCAAACTAGCAATTCATAAACATCTTGAATCTTGGGAACTGTCAACTGAAAAGATAATCTGAGATTAGATGAAGGAAGTGCGAGTATGATTTATTCATATTCTCTACTAGATCTGTTTGTACTGTCAGCTTAAAGAAGATTAGTTCTCATATCCCTACAAAAAAACACATAAAACGTGACCAAAACCTTTAAATTTGGAGAAATATATCCACTTTGTTGTGTGGGGACGATCATAATAAATCTGTGTTCACGTCCACACATTCGTATTCTTGAGGAAAGATAGAAATAAAGCAACCAAAGTATTGGTAACCTGTCTATCAAATGGGAAAGATCAAGATCTATTAAGAATTTTTTTTATGAAACTATGGAACAACCAAATTTGAGTTCTACAAATTTACCTCCAAAAAGGAGAGTTCTGCATTTTTAGAAGTGGTAAAAAA
>JBCAUG010002739.1:0-11500 GCA_038406175.1 Haplosyllis leylae | reverse complement strand
AGCGCAGAAACCATCCCAACCCGTTGTCCAGAAAAGAGAAGTACTACCATCAGAAATCCACTATACCCCAGACTCTAACAAGAGGTGCAGCCATATGAACTGGCTGTGATGTTTTTTATCCAGAGCAAAAAATTCCATAAATCTGCTGTGGAAAAATTCTGTAGTTGTGCTAGAGAAAGGGGGTACGTGGTAAAAGGGGAGTGTGCAGTATTCACGACATTTACGGTACTTCTTTTGTCTGCCTCACCAACACACAAAAATTTCGGCGGCAGTATGCGAAACTTTAATATAGCTATCAACTAAAACAAAAGGTTCAATTGCTCTTCAATTTATTTAGAGATAAGGGTGATTTCATCACAAATATAACTTAATAAGTTCATCGCTGACCGCTGATGGTGTAAGCACTCCCAGGTCCGTAAACAACAAGGTGAGGTATATTGGGGGTGTGTAGTCAACCATCGGGTGCTCGTGGCTCAGATCTGTATCCAACTCCAGCTTTGATGCCTGGTACTACAAGACAATAATTTTAAACATAATTCACAAATATAACTGATTAACATCGATGATATATTTTATTAGGATTAGTCTCGAAATGACCGAGCCCCATAATCATTTTAAGAACGTAACGTAAGTTTCTTGGAGTTGATGTGTTTCGTATTCTTAAGAAAGTTGCTGCGTACCTTGAAATGGTTTGGTACGTCTGTTTGATTCAGGGGATAAAGTCTGGCAAACTTGAAACTTTCCGCCACCACATAAAACGGTTTATTCATTTCTTTCGCTGTCAGTGCCATGGTGAAGGTTCCAATCTGAAATATAAATCAACGTAAAAAGTTATTTTCATGTCTATATCTCACAATTATCGTTGAGTATGGATATATTTAACAAACCTACAAGTGTTTCCCCGACTTTCTGAGAATCTAAAAACCTTAAGCAATTGTAAGACATTTAACCCATGTTTGGCATCTGCTTCAAAAAAGTGAGTGTAATGGGTCCCTCGTACGATGGTATGTACGACTTAAAAACGTGCACCTTGTTTATAATTCCGCCGCTCTCAACAACGCCTTCAGCACCAACCAAAACCATGTCTACTTTCTCCATTATGTATCTGCCAATAGTGATAAAAACTTTTTTCACAAAAAAGCACATATAAAAATGTAACGCATTATATTCCCTTCTTTTCGCGTCGCAGTTTTAAGTCACTTAAACGCGATAGGACTTGCGCTTTAACTCAATGAAATATCTTGAAATGAAATTTCTTACCCAACGGCTGAATCCAGTATAACTACGCAAGGAATACCAAGTCCTGTGAGTTCCCGACTCATGTCATACCTATTGGGTAATATTAAAACCGAAACGGATAAATCTTCAAATCTGCAAATCTTTGACATAACGGCGGGTCTCTGACAGATTTTACAGGGAGGGAGAACTACATTTCCTAAAAGTTTTGCAATCATTTTTTTTGTCCGTGGACGTTTATCGAAAAGGATAAGAAAGTTTTACCCATCTAATTGAACATGAATAAAACAGACAAGACAGTTATCCACCGCCAAATCCCTCTGCCACCCAATCCCAAAATATGGCCAGTTTTGGGACCAAATATAACACACGGCACTGAATGAATATGACAAAAACATTTGTCGAGAAAGTGACTACGTTTTGTTGTAAGTGTAATTTCAACACAGGAGGGGACCCTGTCCTGGACCTGGCCACGGTGGGGTGGGGGCAGGGGATACCTAGTCCTGGCCAGAGGGAGGGTGGGGTGGGGGCAGGGTACCCTGTGCTGGTCCTGGTTAAAGAGGGGGCAGGGGGTACCCTGTCCTGGTCCTGGCTCGAGTAACCCCCCCCCCCCCCCCGTGGACAGACACACCTGTGAAAACAATGCCTTCTCTCGTACTTCGTACGCGGCCGGTAAAAAACTAAATTGTTTACATTGACAACATACCCTTTCTTGTCTGGCATCGACTCGGTTACATAAACTTTGAATCGCTTCTTTGCTTCGGCAGCTTCTTTGAGAATTTGTAACACAACCCTTGATCTTGAGTGAGTTAAAATCGTCTGCAATACATGATATAAACAATGCAAAATTGGAAGAAAGGACACCAACCAGGCTAATTGTTAACTTAATTGTTAATTTGTACTTTGTAATCGACATCAGTGGTCGGTAATTAAATATAACGTACAGCTCCATCTGCTATGAAAGGATGTGCAATTTTGGCGATTTTCTTTCGTGAAGAGGCGACTTTCTGCAAGAATAGATTTCCTCTATCTACCAGAATCCGCTTGCACTCTTGGAAGTCCTGGAAATAAATGTAAGAAAACGGGAAAAGTGTTACAACTTATTTAAAAACATGATCTAAACTTTTTAAAATTGCTTCATCAGCAAACTAATTAAATTCATTTCACTCATTTAAGTGTGGGCATTTCTACAATTTACAAACTTCACACATGTAGTCTTCAAGTGTTTTCCAATTTTATTGTTATTTATTGTTTTGCCTGTCTACAAGGATTTTCCCGCGCAGATGTATTTGCGTGGACTTGTCAGCTAAAGCCGATGTACGTAAAACCTATATCTTACTGGGTTGTCCAGGGCTGTGAGAGTAATGAACCTTAAAAACAGTTCACAACCGGAAGATATTGCCGTCACCAAACCTCGATCTGTCTTTGTGAGAACTTCTATTGCTGACTTCAGATTTTCTCGCATTTGCACCAGTGTTTCCGCTGAGTGTAAAGAATATTGGCAAAAAATACTATAAGCAAAATTAGAACTGACAATCTGAATACAATGCGTGGCACAAAATTAGTTACTTCTCATTTTTATGGTTACAAAATGTTTTTAATTTGATGATTTTGCATTTTCAGTTTACCTGGACTGACTTTGATGAATTCAATGAGTGTTTGGATAGCAGCCACAGCTTCAGAGACATTTGGATCATTTCTCAGAGTCTGGTCGAAATATGTTAATATGTCTACAATAGATTACTACATTCATCGACTGTTTTGGGGAAAAGTTTAAAACTATTTGTGGTGATATTGGAATATGGTAATGTGCAGATAATTGTTTATGTCGTAAGACCTTTAGTCGAAGGAAAAGGCGAGTAAGTAGACAGATGTAGAGACAGATATGTTTTTGTTTGAAATGTGACCAAATTAACAGTCGGTTATAATAAAATTGAAAAAATGCAAGTGTACTGCGGTACGGACGCTTGTCAAGGTCGACAATTTACACTGCAGTATATGCCAGGACGGCAACAGTTCAGAAGCTCCCACCCCCAAATATGTTGAGGAAGAGTATATTTTTTTAACTTTACCAGTGAGTATGCAGTGGTGGATCTTAAGGGGACGCTCCTGGCGTGCGCCCCTCTACAGACCAAAATGTCTTTAATTTCACGAGGTTTTTCAGAAAAAATATAACTGAGGGGTTGGCGCCCCCTCCTATACACGGTTCTGGATCCATCCCTGAATGACGAATTCTTTACCCTTGTGCCGGTGTACCGTGAAAATGGTACCCTACCTGAAAAAGGAGGGGGTCGAGTTTTAATGTTATAAAACTACCTCCCTCCCTTGAACATTTGGGCAGAGGCCCTTATCAGTTCCCCACTCTCCTTACACTTAGAGCCCTCAACACATGACCACCATCTCCCCTTCTACCTTTCCCCTTAACAAAAACTTTAATATCATACAATATGTGAAATATTTTCTCTTATTTTAATTTGAATAGTTTTGTAACATTTTAGACTTAAATTAATTCAAATTATATATTTTATTTTTATTTAAGGGGACTTAACGGGAAAATGTAGAAGGGGAGATGGTGGTAATGTGTTGAGAGCTCAAGTGTTAAGGAGAGTGGGGAACTGTTAAGGACTTCTGCCCTAAGGTTCATGGGAGGGGGGTAGTTTTATAACATTAAAAATGGACCGTTGTCAAGATATAATGGGGGGGGGGGTTGTTTGACCACGTTACACCCGGAGTCTGGACCAGACATTGTCTGTCGGACTTACATAAAGTCGTACACCTTGAACGCATATAGGTTTATTACCTCAAGAAAACCAAACTTACCATCGTTATTCATTGTGCACCTTTCAAAATTAAAACTGGCTCCACTAACTACACGTTTTCCATCAATATTGCATCAACCAAGAAAAGTGTTGACACCCTCCACAACAAATGCTTGATGCTTTCAGGAATTTTAAAATGCTTGTAAAAAGATAAATAAGAGATAAAATCGGAGAAAGTAATGGTAATTTAAATATAATATAATTACTTTCACTCGCAATGAAAGGTAAATCACCTCGAAGGCAATTAACAGTTAATTTTCCTTTGTGTGTAATTTGATCTTGTAGGTTAATAAGCTCAGGGGGACAAGTTTCCAGCAAGTTTCTTTCAAACAATTTTTTTTCATAGAACTAGAATGACTTGGTGCGATGGATGAATCAGATGGACAGAGTAGTTTACTAGTAGTGATTATAGATACTAATCCTGTTTGGTGGGGACAGAGAAGTTTGGAGGCAGATGGGGTAAATATAGAACCTTATATTATCGCTCAGCGTATTTATTCTTTCTTTGCACAAAGTAGATCTACACATTGCCGTACATAAATGACATCATTATTACAAATGCTTAACATAAAAAATGTATACATTCGGTTACGTTTAAGGTTTCGTTTACGCAGTCACTTGATACAATCATGGTATTTATTAACTCCCATTTGATGTTAAGTCATCGCAACCAGCTAGCAATCATTGCAGCTCACACAGACTCTTGGTAAGCCCAGATCTTTGTCAAACCTTTTAACATCTTGAATTCCAAATTGATTTCTATACGTGAAAAAACAGATCTAGATCTGCATAATATCCGGTGTAAATCTTGTAATGAATTTAATATTTTTAAAAAAAAAAAACATCCAGTTTATTGGTAAAGTTCAGTGGTGTATGTTACTGGCAATAGAATATTTATATTTTGACAGTAAAGTCCTCTTTCCGAAAGAAGCAAAAGATCAACCATCGCAGAAAGACGCACAGAATGGCGAGTCTGTTCGTAGGGGTGGAATTAATGGCCAATACGAACTCTTCACAGAAGTCAACTTGGCGTTACAAGAACAACTCAAAGATTTAATTTTGAATGGCAAGAATTTTTGAAATCCAAACTGTTTTGTTTTTAATCTCTGCATTAGTAGTATCCCTAACCGACACACTCTGTAGTAAATGGTTTCATAACAATATTTTGAAAAAAAAACTTGATAAATTATGGACGTGATCACTTCCAAGTTGCAAAAGAATTTTATATGTTACAGACTCTAATGCCCAAGCGACTTCGGATTCGTTGATAGCAGGAGCTATGTGCACAGCCCTTTGTTGTATCCTTTGAATGAAATTCACACTTTATTAAAACAGTCGGCTGTGTGAAAGAAGTAATATTAAGCTCACATTTCCTTAGCAATCCCAATAGATATCCATCGAAAAGAAAAGGAATGCAGCTATGGAGAAACCCTCTCATCAAGAATACTAGTGGGTTCCTTTCAAAACAGCTTTTCACAGCTGACGCAATTCAAGAAATGTTAACCACAAACAAGCGTAATTGAATCTTACCACGAGTAAATCGATGAAAAGGATGAGTTATAAGTGATCTTTTTAATACTGTCGTCACTGATGTTGCAAAGAAATCTACTTGTAACTGGGAGCTCCTTCAGGCAGAATTTGTTATTTGTGGGACCCAATCTAATGTATGTTACTAATAATAATGACTTGTGTCTTATTCAGATCATCAAGGGTTCAGAGGACAATCCATCGCAATACATGAACTTCATGAATGTCGTCTTCACCGCCCAAAAGCAGGTACATAGAAATTTAAATGAAGATCATGTATGTCTCTCTATTTTCAGTAATTACAAATTCGACAATACATGTACAGCTTTTTCTACAATTAAAGAACATGTCTATAATGTTTGCGGACACAATAAATTAAGAGTTTCCTTCTTTGTAGAATATAGTCATAGATGCCTGTATCCTAGATAACGAATCGGGATTATTGCAACAAGCGTGTGATATAACTGGAGGCATTTACCTAAAGATACCTCAGATGGCTGGGTTACTTCAGTATTTACAGGTGATTGAACTTTTGTGTCCATGTATGATAAATGGCCATTCAGTATTGAAGATCAAAATACAGTTTTGAGATTCCATGTATACGTTGTTTAGAATATTAAGGAAAATTGCTTCTAGCAATATGCAAACGGCATCGCTGTGAAATTTCATATTGGGTATTATTGCATTTATTTTCAGTGGGTTTTCTTGCCAGACCCAAATGTACGAAAGAAGCTGACATTACCACCAAAAGTTCAAGTAGACTACAGAGCAGCTTGCTTCTGTCATAGAAATCTCATTGATATTGGTTATGTGTGTTCTGTGTGCCTCTCAAGTAAGTATACAATATAAAACCAACGTACCTGACACTACTAGGACTTCTGTAATTTTTGTATACATCTTATTCAAAATGTGTATTTCTTTTTTTTCAGTATTTTGTACATTTAGTCCGATTTGTTCCACGTGCCAGTAAGTATAGCAAAGTGAATCTCCACAAATCCAAACTCTATATATATATATGTTTTACACTTTGTTAACATTTAAAGAACTTCTTTTCATTAACTACGAGAGCTTCGATCTACATTTGGAAATCAATGTTGGAAGGATAAAAGTGAAGCACAATGTTATGTAACTCTCTTCGAACGCGGATGAAAGTTAATCTATTGTCCTTAACACGTGCATACAAGTTTTTTTCTCGTTTTGTTTCAGAACAACATTCAAGTTCTTGGGACCTCCTAAAGCCTTGAAGAAAAAACCGAAAAAGAGCATGCCATCTTCATAGCATTAATGGAAACATATTGCATTTTATTATCCATTCAATAAATATAGATTTCGTTCCCATGTTTTTACGAAAGAAGGAAATTTTTTGACGGATGCACAAACCCTAGACTAGTAGTGTGACTACTGCTTCATAATAGTAACAGTTATTTTTTTATTTGCATGAAATATCAGAACAGTTTGTAAAGACACATATTCAAGCTCCTATGTGTTAATAAATACAACGTTTAACGTTTGACAATTTATTCGCCTTTTCATTATTTTTTGAATGCCATGTCAGCATTTCTGTGTAATCGCGACGGAAAAAACAAACAAATTAGATTCGGACTTATTTCCTAGATCGACAGTTATTGTTCAGTGCCATGTTCATTAATGTTTGTTCACACTGTGCGAAAGTAATTCCGAAGGCGACATCCATTAACGGAGGGTCGGCTTTTGCAATTGAAATTCAGCATTCGCTTGGAAAGGAAGTTAACATTAAAAGGCGATTTGCGCTTTCACATTTGTTACGTTCGCCCAGTGTTTGCACCTGAGAAACTTATTTCATCAAGTAACTGCAAGTTTAATATTCGTAACTTTGAAGTCCCTTGTGACCAATGATACACAGTTGATAAATAATGATTTGCCCTTTGGATGTTTGAGATCTGGAGACAAGTGACAATCGGGTTCCAGTAGGTTGATTAATTGGGTCAGTGCAAGTCGCTCGGACTCTACTCGATGCAATCTCATTTACAACGCGTGCAATTAAACATGTGGAAAATTTTGTTTTACGTTTATTTATTTAGCTTGATTCGGAAAAGTGAAGAGATCTATGACGATAAAATTACGGAACCTGCAGGTAAAACTCAACGGGCTGAAATGCTTAAATGGATTCTTTACCCATGCTGAGAATTAGAAAGTTCACAGGGATTAATTCCAATGGGCGTTGTTCGACTGTGAAAATGTTTGCCACAAATATTTTTCTGAAGTTACCGCCACCTTTAGAAGGAATCATCAACATATCTCGAGGTCGTTCTCAATAGACCAAGTTTTCTTTAATTTCACGGGAATTTCAGACAATTTGGAAAAATATTGGGTTGGCACCCCGTCCCCTCACGGGCAATTCTAACCGGTCCCTGTGAATATTCCTGAATTCATAAGGGATATCACAGGCTATTGCCACTTGTCTTTCAGATATTGTTAGCAGCGTCCATGGGCACAATGGACCCATTTCAATTGGAGGTTTCCTTCTTGTGTTGTGCATTGTATTCGGCCTGTGGTACGTTCTTTTATTTTCTGCGCATCAATTAAGCAATTTATTGGAGGAATATTTCTTGACGTAATATCCTTGAGTTCTTCCTTTAGAATGTCTTTGAAATTATGGTTTCTACAAAAGCCGCAGAGTACATTGATTTACATACATAGTAAGAATTTATGTACTATGATATTGGTATGTACTTGGCCTTTCTCTTTTAAGTTTCAGAAGAATACGGCCAATTGTGTGTAACATTGTGTGAAATATGGCACTCAAAACCTGAAGTTTCTTGTTGCAAGTTGTTCAAAGGTTATTACATAAAAGGCAAACAGGCAGCAGGGGTCAATCTGTAGAGTTCTCCGTAGCAGGAGATGAGAACATTCCAGAAGGGATTGGCAACTCTCTTTTTATTTTGCAAAAACTTGGTTGGGAAAGCACATGGTACAGAACTGCCACTGGACAGACGGACAGAACTGAAAACATTAACTATCCACAAGCGCGGATGGTAACCAATGACCAGGGACATTAATTATGACGACCCAAAAATCCATATTTTATCATTTCTGTCCCATTTTCTGAATAAGTGAACTGCAAAACCTAATCATAACTATGTTCGGTCAGGAAATGCTTGGGCCGCAACAAGGAAAAGAAAAACGAAGTAAAATTTGTTATCAAGCGGGTAAGAATTTGAAGACTGTTCATCGCTCGATTGTAAAAATTTTGGATCATTGAAAATAGCTTCACTGTTTTCACAGCTATCAATAACTACTAAAATTTTGGATAAAAATCATTTTAACTACTAAATATTGTTAGTTTATTGAAGGACTTTCTACCAAAAGGGAATCTCGAAAATACATGAGAAGCAAAAGTGCGCAAAAGTTGCTTTTGGATCCAAATGATTATCTCTGACATACATCTGCAGATTGAAATTAATTCTGTTTGTTTCTTGATTGAAATACACGCAGAAAAGATTTGGAAGGATGCGAGGAGTCTCGCGAGAAGATAGCTTTCGTCATCTACAAATTTATAATAGCGTGCACCTCAGCGGTAAAATTATTTTCTCTATTTCTTTCAACCGTTTGAAATATATCTCTTTCATTGGTGGATCCTTAAACGTTTTCCTCCGTTTAAGTTTAATGGCCAGTGTATGCATTTGCATGGTGCCAGAAGTATTTCCATATCCACAGAATAGATTGTAAAAATTTACTTTTGTTATGTCTGAGTATCTTGTTTTACAAGATGGCGAGCGAATTGTACTCGCCCGGAGGTATTTGCGTAACACGATTTTCTAAGCATTTGGCATAAATATTGCTCACCAGGTCAGCTTCCATGCAGCGGGGACATCAAAGGACATCAAAACAACCCACCCCCAAAATAAGAACCTATCATGGACAACTTTGACTTCAGATTTGAGGACCTCAAAAACATCCCAAAATTCACTACGAGGGCATCTTTAACCCCAGACAGGACACTGCACTGAACAATGAATTTCTGGACTAAAGTCATTGGAAAGAAAATTACACTAAAATGCATGTTTTATCTCAAGTGATTGTGAGCAATAGTTATCTGTTGGTAACTTGCAGACGCAGCGATACCAGATTTCGATCCTGTCGTACAGGATCCCGAACCACGGACCACTTATTCCATGCTTGCATTCGGAAAACAGACTGCCAAGTACAGAATAACCAGTAAGTTAAATCTAAAAGACTCATAACCTATTAAATCGACGCTATTTGTAGCGTAGAATTATGCTATTGGAAATAAATCACTGGAAATAAAACAAAAGTTTTATTGTACCTGTGTCAAATTTAAGACTTTCACTTTGATGGTTGGAAGGTGAGGAGAAACGTCAAAAATCTCTGGCACATTGTACCTTACTTAGAGGGAGAAACATACAATATATTTGGGAGAGTAATGTTACAAGCTTCTATACCATGCGCAAGGTGCCAGAGATGTACATTTTTTACCCACTCCAAATTAAATGTTGCCCAATTCCTGGCATAGAAGCTGTACATTTGTACCCTCCAAAAATGAAAATTTTCCCAGATGCCAAGAGAGATTTCTTCCCCCTCTCACCCACCAATTTCCATATTATAAACGAAATCGTCTGTTTCTGTATCTGATCAAGGATTTTTAGACCTCGGTTCCGAATTAACCATTTCGGCGATAGTGAATTCGGATACAAAAATTAACACATATGTCATCAGATGAAATAACAGAAAAGTTGTACCTGTAGCATCACTCAGTAGAGATTAATTATGTAGTTAAAGCATACCTGAGCTCAATCTGGACATCACTATTTTATCATCGAAAACGTATGTGGATATTGAGAAAAACTGTTTTCAAGAATGTGTTTTCAATGTACTTTCACTTCAAATTAGATGAGGAGAAAAAGAATAAAAAGGGCAAACTTGAGAAAAGTTGGAACCAAAAAGAAATGAAGCAAGGGTATGGACATTATAAGCATGAACACGGGAAATAGCACTTCCTTTTGGTTCATGTTTTTTCCAATCACTTTTTTCCACTTCGTGTCAACAAAAAACTATTTTCGATGGTGATGATACTTGTGTTTTGGACTTCGGGTGACATCTGATTTCTACGTTGAGGTGATGGTGGATCCCACATTTGCATGCGCACTCATTCTTTATTTTGAAAATATTCAACACATCGTTCTTTTTATTTTTTAATTTACGGAGGACAGTAGTAGGACAACTAATAACCCTGTTTTAGACTTCTGGTGACGTCTTCCATGGGCTTCAAAGTGCATCGTTGATTTTTTCGCATGGTCCAATAAAGGCGTGTCATCATCGAAAAATATCAGGACTGGAATGAATTTCACCCGCAGGCTCGTTCGTGGTATACTCTTTTTCTTAAGATTGAATCGTTAGTTTTAGATTGCCAATCCTTTTAGCTCTGCTTTCCAACGGTTTATGAGATTTAGCATTAGGCTTGATACTCCAAAATATTCATTCGTATATTTCGGCCTTTCACACCAGGTATACCACACAAACTATTCCTTTTCATTCACCTGTTTCAAACACAGAATCCATCATATTACGTGTGCAACATTCCTCGCATTGTTCTCGTGAACTTTCCTTTTTCAGTAGAAACCATTGAATGGTCGCTCTCTTAAACACCAATAAAATGAAAATTGTGACATTAGTTCTAGTGGGAGATCTGTCCTTTGGACTGCATTTATTTGTTCTGGCTGATTACATCCATGTATGTTGTGTCTTGAAGCCTCCACCTACACTGTCTCATTTAGTCTCCGCAAGGAGACTATCTGTGATTCCCTCACTACTACTGGGTGGATATTTTTTTGGTCAAATTTTACCTGTCTACCGGGCTGATGGTAAACCATCAAAAAAGAAAAGGGGAGGGAGGGGGGGGGGGGGGGAGGGGGGGGGGG